>JASSUY010028838.1:0-15290 GCA_032466535.1 Forpus xanthops
CCCTTCAGATATTGGAAGGCTGCTATGAGGTCTCCACGCAGCCTTCTCTTCTCCAGGCTGAACAGCCCCAACTCTCATCCTGTCTTCATAGGGGAGGTGCTCCAGTCCCTGAGCATCCTCGTGGCCCTCCTCTGGACTTGTTCCAACAGTTCCATGTCCTTTTTATGCACACAATATTCCAAGTGAGGTCTCATGAGAGCAGGATCACCTCCCTCGACCTGCTGGTCACACTCCTTTTGATGCAGCCCAGGATACATTTGGCTTTCTGGGCAGCAAGAGCACACTGCCGGCTCATGTTCATTTTCTCATCAACCAATGCCCTCAAGTCCTTCTCCTCAGGGCTGCTCTCAATCTCATCTCTGCCCAACCTGTAGCTGTGCCTGGGATTGCTCCGACCTAGGTGTAGGAGCTTGCACTTGGCATGGTTAAACTTCATGAGGTTGGCATCAGCTCACTTCACAAGCATGTCAAGTCCCTCTGTATGGCATCCCTTCCCTCCAACGTATCAACCGAGCCACAGAGCATGGTGTCATCAGCAAACTTACTGAGGGTGCACTCAATCCCACTGTCCATGTCACTGACAAAGTTGTTGAACAACAGTGGTCCCAACACCGATCCCTGAGGGACACCACTCATTACTGGTCTCCAGCTGGACATTGAGCCATTGAGCACAACTCTTTGCGTGCAGCCATCCAGCCAGTTCTTTATCCACAGAGTGATCCACCTATCAAATTGATGACTCTCCAACTTAGAGACAAGAATGTCATATGAGACAGTGTCAAACATTTTGCACTGAGATTATCCCTTATTTCCTTTAGCAATCATTCATCCCTTCAATATCTGCTCTGATACCTGCTGGCCTTTCCCAGTCACTGGTGTCACATGTGGTGACACCAATCCCTGATTCAGCGCCCTGCACTCCTGCAGAGCATCTGAAGGTGCCACATTAAATTTTCTCCTTACCACAAAGTCCTCAACTGAGGCAAGGCCTTGCTGTGCTCCCTGACATCACACTGCTCCTGAGGACAGAGACATACAGCATAGGTGCCTTGTGCTTCTGTGGGATGGGGTAAGTTGGGCAGCATTATTTTTTCATGCAAAACTCTGTGTAGCTCTTTCTGCATACCTTGATTTGCAGCATTGTTACAAGTGGGCACTTTATAATGAACATGATTAAAAATGCAGGCATTGCAGGGGAAGGAAGCTTGTAAATTAGGCATTAAAACTCTGCTATAAGGAGGCGGTCTGCTGCCTTCCTTTCTTTTGCTGTACATTCCAGTTCTACTCCATGAAGGAAAAGGTATGAAGCTTCCATTCCAGCGACCAATGCTCCAACACCAATTCCCCAAATCATCTGTTAATAGCCACAAAGATCGTAGTTTATTTCTGACTGATTCAGCCATCAACATTTTGCACACCGATCGTGCATATATTTCTGCCTGCCTTCTCACTGGAGAGCAGACAGGTGAATTTAAAAATAGACTTAAGTGAAGGTTTAAGTCATTCATTTAAGAAGGCTCTTTAAAAGCCAAACTATAGAATGGTTCACCATGGAATTGCCAGAAGGAAAAGCAAAATAGAGATGAGCACATTCTGCAGTCAGCTTCTGTTTGTTTTCTTAGGACACCGACTGAAATGTGGCTGTTAAACCAAACCTCCACTGCTCGCAAAACCACAGAATGCTATGAAATTTTGAGCTGAAGGAGGTCAGCAAAAGACTCCAGTGAGGGTAAACCAAGCTTAAAGTGTGGAAAACTCTGGAGAAGAAATTCCAGAATGATATTTTCAAGTTTAGAAAAGGTTCCACAAGATTTCAGGGAGTCCCAAAGGCAGCAAAGGGCCAAGTGCTGCATCCACAGCAACTCCTTTTAAGGGGCCCACAGAAAGGAACATACACTTCTTGATTTAGAAAGGTAAAATCCTTAAAACCGGAGTCTTCCTCGGGTAACTCAAGACAATATTAGCCACAAGCAACAAATAGAACCATCACCTCCGAAGGCAGACATAAAAAAGGATCAAATGAGTTTGTTGCTTACGAGGTAGGTACACTGCTCATTCCCAGGTGCAAGATCATGAGCTGCATTAGAAAACACCGTCTCATACAAGAAATGCCCTAATTTATATTTTTCTTATCGATATTTAAAAAGTGATTACAAAGAGATCTTTATTTTCCGTCTTTTTCCTACCTCCATTCAACCAATGGCCCATCCAAGGTCATCTTTAGGCTACAGCTGCTGCTACCAGCAAGAAAATACATAAGATGCTTCAGCTCCAGATATCACCTTGGAAACAGCAGAGTGTCTTTAGGCGGTGTGCAGAGGAGAGCAGGATGCTTTGCAGGGAATGAAAAAGGCAGTGCCCTTCTCCAAAGTGCTCTCAATCTGTTGTTTGTGGTGGGCAGCAGTATCCAAGTGGATGCATATTGACGTGGGCTGATGCTTCTTGCTGTCAGCATTGACTCCACAGCCCTGAGCATGGTGGGGTCAGCGGGGTGAGCACGGTTGGGCGAGCGCAGCTCTCTGTTCCCAGTCCTGGAATGTTGTTTCCATAACTTGTGTTAATGCAGGCAATGGAGGTCTGTTGAGCACGTCTGCCAGCGTCTGCTGTTGTTATCACAAGGAGGAGCCTTTGCTCTGCGTCAGAAGGTTCTGCACAGCGGAGGGAGCCTGTGGCTGTTGCAGCAAAAAACTCCAATGACAAGGCGTTGCATTGTGCTCAATTACAGCACATCCTCCACTGGCTGATGTTGCTGTGGGAAGGAACGGCCTCGTAGCCTGCAAGTCTAAGGTTGATTATGGACAAAATAGCAATATGTGCATGCAGCTTCTCACAGAAAGGGTTTATTCATTAAAGACAAGCAGAAAAGCGGCAGCGATCCCTGTAGATAAAAATAGAAGTGAGTGAAGCCGATGCTTACAGAGCTGTAGAATGAAATCAGTCTTTTGTTTCTATCTTCTTTTAATCGCACCTTATCCAAACAGCCTGGTGGTGTTATCCACCCTGGCTCTGTGCACATGAAATAGCTCTGGTGACTGCCACAGGGTCGGCTGCAATATCTCCATGATGTTTTAGTCACCCCAGAGATTCCTGGCAACACACTGTCATAAATGAGGCAAAGTGGAGGCCTGTGACAGCACCTGTGGTCTAGGTGAGTCTCGCAGCATTTGTCCCATGGCAAACCAAGGGATCCTGGTTCTTTCACATAATTACTGGGCAACTTTGCAAGAGCCATCATGTGCAAAATTGCACACAAGATGCCACCGCGCTGGGGAACTGTTGCAGGCTATAGTGGTGTGACAGCTACATGTGCCCCTGGCTGCGCTTTGCATCTCAGCACCTGAGCTGTAGTTTATAGCATTTTGTCAGCAAAGTACTGTATTGGGGATGGCGGTGAGGGGAAAGCAGAAACACTGCAGAAGGTCAGCAGAGATTGTGTGACTGGGGGTCAGAGATTGCAGGCACTGTTTCTTCAGCTCATCATCTCTCTGTGATGTTTGTATGTGCCTTTATTTCTAGAGGTGATAAGGGGATGCTGTAAGAATGAGGTCCACTGCAGCCTGCAGGCAAAAGGATGCTTTTGCTAAAGGTGAATCGTATTGGGAACATTCCTGACACTGCAAAGATATTTTCCTCCATGCTCAGCCTTGATGAGACAGAAAAGCTGCGTGTGTCAAAGGTGGAGATGCTGCACCTGGAGTGGAAATCGAGTTTGTTCTGGTTTACTGCTTCCACTGGAGGTGAATGACTCAGTGCCCACTCCAGGAGCTCACAGATGCAGCTTTCAGCACTCAGTGCTGCAGGCAATGCCTCCTGGTGCCAGCAGCCACATGTGGCATCAGCAAGGACAGCAAAACCCAATGCTCAATTTCCCATCATGGATGGAGGCAAAGAGTGGACAACGCTGCAACTCCTTTGGCTTCGCAAGACAGCAATTAGACTTCAGCATCTCACCGTGGGTAGAAAACCAGGACTGTGGTCTTTTTGCAATCTTTTGACTGTGAAAGCACAAAGGAAATCCTGTCTGTGACTGATGGAGCTGGAACAGTTACTGAATTGCTATGAAAAGTGGTTTAGGATTTTGTTGGCTTTGTTTTTTCTTTTAAAAAAAAAGAGGTTTTCAAGCTGCTCTGATAAATTCTGTGGTCCACGAGGGATGTTTGTTTAACCAACTATTACAAATACTGTGACCAGGCGGTGTTTGTTCTTGTATCTTACCATTCTGGACATTATAAGGTACCATGCTGGGGAGATATCCACAGTGGTTTTTATTTCCATTTTACACAAGGGAAACTCAGCCTAAGGATGTTAAATAAATGATCAGAATTACACAGCGCATTCGGCAGGAAAAGAAAATCCAGACCTTGCATATCTGAGGCTAGAGGACAAGCAGCAAGTAACATCCAAGGGGTAACCTAGGTTAGACCAGATACTGAAGGGTACCCTCAGTAAAAAGTATTTTTCCAATAAACACATTCTGTCAGCCCTTCCAGCTTTCTAAGCTTTCAAGCTGTCAAAAATGAATTGCTCTTTTTGACAAAGCTTTTGAATTCACTCTGACTGAATCTGCTGCCCCTTCTGGATTTGAGCTATTAACCACTGGCTTCCAGGCACTCTAAATAAAGACATTTTCCACTTCTTTCCTTTTGCACTTTGAAGACAAGACAATTGCTTGAGATGTATGGAAGTGACCCTTCCTTGAGAAGCACAGGGCTTTCAAGTAAACCTTTAGCACAGAGAACTTCTCCCATCAGCAACTTATTTTACTGAAGTACACGATGTAGTGGGTTTATAGACCATTTGGTTGCAGTCAGGTAACAAAATATGTCGTCTTTGTTCCAGCCTGCTTCTAATTGAGCCACCAGGAAATAAAGGAATTTGGAGAATGCACCCATCTTTTATCTGACACAACAGCAATGTCATATCTTTCATTTTGAGTGAGATGACTACATGTGCTTCATTACCCAAAGAAAGAGAACTGTTATATGGCTGTGGAAGTTGAAATGTGATAGAAATCAGTGTAAATAAAGTTATCGTAACCATACCCAACTATAGCCTCTTTCCCATTGACTTCAGTTGGCATGAATTGCCTTCAATAATGCAGACATTTTAAAAGTGGGAAGAGAAAATTTACACAGGTACAAATTAGGCAGGATTTGGAAACCCCACCCTTGAAAAATCAAATTTCTGACTATTTAAAGCTGCAGCCTTCCCTTGCTGTCATTCCAAATCATTTGGGTGCCATCCTGGAGGGAACTGGGAGAAGTAGGAGGAAAACTTGCACAGAAGAAGAAAGCAGGATGTTGCTTTTGTGTCCATGTTTGCCAATACACGCCGGGGGGATCAAAGAGGCAGAAAGCAATGGAGTGATCCAAAGTGCCTTTGAAGCTGCGTTTGCATGCTCCCTCTTCATGTTCTGTGTAACTGGTAGGATTGAATGTGGTAAAATGTTTGCGATGTTCAGTCTTTCCTTGTTCCACCCCTTTCCCCCCCAAAATGGCATGTGGTTGATGGCACGATGCACTCTCTGAAGGTGGGTGTTTTAAAAACAAATCACAGCATAAAACTGTGCCCTGATTTCTCTCTGGAATTAAAGATAAAAGTATGCTTAAATGTGTAAGCTAAATGTGACCATAGGGGTTAAGTTCCTTTTTACTTGTATAATTGAACAAGTCCATGCACATGCCATTTTTACTACTCCAAAATAAATAGGTAGATGGATAGATATACAGATAGATAGATGATAGATAGGTAGATAGATAGATAGATAAATTAGATTAGAAAATGCCTTGAAACCCAGCAACCATAGCCCAGAAACAGTGGTTTGTGCCCGGAAACAGTTTACATTAACAAGTCCATCTCTGCTGAAGCTTTTGATGTTGCTGTTGCACTTGACAACCCTGATACTGGAGTGGCTCAGACACTGTCTCTGCTGGCCTTATTAATGCACAAAACACCCACTTGCACTTAGAGAAATTCCTCTTGCAAGCACATACTGTGCAAACATGTCAGTGTTTATTAAATCTGGGGATGAGATATGGAGCGACCACAGTCACCTCTGACACCCAGGTAGACAATGTTCCCTTCCCTGCAGGATCAGCTCTTAGCTGGTCAATAATGCTATTTTCTCATTCTTAGTCAAATAAATTCCCTTTCTCCTGCAATCATAGAACCATAGAATAGGATCACACACTCTTGGAACAATGCCAGCCTTATCCAAATGTGACTGGTCCTTTGGGGAATTTCCTTGAATATTTTCTCTAAGAGGGATGAGAGGAGCTCAGAATTATGACACCCTGTTTTCCTATCAATACCACTGAATGGCTGTTTACAGGGAACTGCTTATTAATCCAGCAAAAAGCCCCACTGTGCAAATGATGTGAATTGGTTAGAATAAGAGGTAGCTCTTAAAGGACCTGCAGCTAAAACCCCAACATAATAATACTTCCTGCTACGAGGTGTCTGGTGCTCAGCATCTTCCTGGATTACATCATTATATTAACTGCTCAAGTTTCCTAAGGATTAAAAGACCTGGTTTGGACTTTAGAAGACGACATGGGAATGATTCGACAACCTTGGGGCAAGCCCAGTCAGTTCCAATAATCTCTTCAAGCAAGCTAAATATTTAAGTTGGAAGTACAGACGTTTATTGTGGTGAGGAATTTGGTCTGGATGGGGATTTCACAGCTGGTTTTGGTCTCTTTGATCTTGGACCAAAGCTAGCCCCCAGCGCCCCAGGCTTGGAGGCAACTCGGTGAGGCCACCTCTGAATCTTAGTCTTCACTGAAATAGGCTGCTCTCCGAGGAGTGGAAATGAAGTTTCCCATGGGGCTGGATATTGCTTACCAACACTCCTCCCTTTCCCTTCCCAGCTTTCTCATTTCCCCTCTGCATGGCCAGGCAAGGGCAGCGTCATTGATGCTATGTCTGAATTTACTCATGGGCTGACTGGCCAGTGCATTCTTGCCTCTCATTACAGATAAGAGACTGAAACTATTTCCCTTTGTGGGGCTATGCTGGCAATGTGAAAGTTAATGTCAACCTAAAACTTGTCGAATGCCATATCTGGGGACCTCTGCCTCAATCAAACAGGACTAAAAGTAATTAGTGTATTATAAACTAAGTTCCTAAGCATATCACTGAGCTAAGGCAGTAGCACTTGGTTTGGTTTCCTCTGCATACTGCTGCTAGAAACAGCTTATAGAAATCAGCTTTTCCACCTTACTGGCATACTTCCTTTTTAGTGCTTAAATTGGTATGTTTTTCTGCAGCAAAAAACCTCACATGGTTTAGTGTGAGGTGTCACTGCCCATTGCAGGGGGGGTTGGAACTTGATGCTCTTAAGGTCCTTTCCAACCCTAACTGTTCTATGATCCTAAGTGCAAGCATGGGATGTGTCTACCACATGGCATCAGGTGATTCGAAGTAACCTTGTGTCAGAAGCAAAAGCAGAAAAACTTCAATATGATGGCTTGTCCTTTACTGTGTACTGTAGTTAACGCATCATGGTTTTGTGGTAGGTGTCTGCACCACAGCCTGGGGTGGAAAGATGACAGGCTCACGGAGATTTGAATCCATTCCTGTGAACGAGATAGAGGCTTTCAAGAGACTTCTCTCTCAGATTCCACTCAGGATGGTGACCGAAATGGACCGGCTCACTGCAGAAGACCTGGGGAAGGGAGGCAGAGATCAAGAACCTGAAACACAGGATTATCGGTTTCATCAGTGTTCCTGCTAGTCTGCTTGAGCAAGGCACCATAAAAATCAGTGCCATAAACCACAATGCCCTGCCATGGTTTCAGAACTTCCTCAAATTCAGTGCCTTGTGTTTGCTTCCCTCAGCCTGCCTATATGCAGAACATGACTCCTACCCCTTCTGTTCTACCAGGAGACCTAGTGAGACCTAGAGGCTCTGCTCCTTGCCAAGGTGAGCTACAGTTACTGCAAGCACTGACTCTTTGTTGCTTGGATTTGATCCATGCGTTGCTTTTCCAGCTCACTCTCCACACCCCCCCCATAATAAAGGATGGGCAGTGTCCTCACTTTGCTGTCATCCCTTCCCTTCTCCAGGGCAGTCATTCCCACATGCTTCTCAGGCAGTAAGTAGGCAAGCTGTCAATATGTGCAATGAAGAAGGAACACGTTCCAGATGCATGAAATGACACTGGGCTTCCTGAAGACAACAGTGGACAACATTCCAGCCCACCTGGCCTTTGCACCATTAGAACTGCCATTTTGCTCTGCCAGGCAAGGCTCTATCCGGCAAAGTCTGAGATGCAGAAGTTACTGACGTTTTAAAAAGGAGGGTAATTTGCTTCCTCAGCTGACCTTTTTCTGCCACCACGTGTCCCCTGTTACTCAGTATTTTAAGGTTAGGACCAGACATCTTTAGGAAAACAATGTCATCCAGCCCAGCTGAATTGGAGGAACCCAATAATAACTGAAATGTTAAGGATGATATTGAAGTGTTAAGGTAAATTGGGCTTTTCCATGCTTAAAGACTACACCTGCAGCATCCTATAGCCCCAGTTCTTCCTGCTCAGACAAGATGGATAAAAGATGCTGTCTGTAACTGCTGCTAATCCCCCAGTATGATGCTGGTGAGGAGATTTTCCCACCCAGAACTCCCCCTCTTCTGCCACCAGAGAAAGGTGGCGTGAGCCCATAAAACTCCTCACTGTTACTCTGGATTCCATTGCTCTATACATGGCAATTAAAATTCACCAACCTCAGAGACAAGGAGAACAAAAACTGGTGATTTCTATCCCTGTTTTCTGATGGGTTTCTCAGACATAGGGTAGAAACCTGGGTGATCCATGAGCTCTATTGACTATCCTCATGTTATGAAGAGATCTGCCACTACCACCACAACTCAGGGAAAGTAAAAATTAGTTTGGATATCTTGAGGAAATAGCAGACAGACAAGTGATGAGATACTCTTTTTTCTCCTGCGGTGATAAATTTCCAAGGCAAAGAAGCAGAAAGATAAACAGTAAGAAAGATTCAGAAGCTGCATTGTTCACCTTGGTGATGTTAAAAACCTCCAGATCAAAAAGTGCGAAAGCAGAACATGCGTCTACCGGCACAACTTGCAAGGAAATTGGATATGTGCTCGTAGCTACTATTGGCTGCCAGGAGGCAGGTTCAGATCTTTCAGCTGTCATAATCCGGATTAAAACTGATGGATAGATCTAGCATCTGTTAAAAGGTGAAAGGAATGGGTAAAAAGAAGTCCAAGCTTTGTCATACAGAGGTAGCTGGAAACAGGGGAAACGCTACTAGAGTAAATCTGATCCCAGTGGCAGAGCCTACCCAAAATGCTGGGAGACCTCTCAACAAATTGCTGACAGTGCCTAATTTTAAGGGTTATTTGCAGTAACAACAGAACGAAAAGGCAGGGAAAGTGAAAATCTGCAGGGATCATGGCCTTCAGAGGGAGCAGAGAGAATGAGCTCTGGGCTGGCTGGGCAGGCAGGACTGGAAACTGAGCAAGGAAACTGCTGCTCTATTTACCTGCTGTGCAGGGGCTCTGTGAATTGAGAGGATCACACTACGGAAATATCCTCTTCACTCCCCCAGCACACCAGCAAGGCTCGGAATGCGTAGGTTGACACCTATGCTGGGAGGTGGAAATTGGATTTTCTTCCAGAACTCTAGCTGAGAGACTAAACTTCATTCCTCACACACTTTATTTTGAAGGTTGGAAAGCATCTAAGGGCAGATGTCTCCAAGCTGCTCTGCTTCATTTTGAACTGCTGCTGGTGCTGCTGGTAGGACATCCCCCAGCTGTGTGCCAGCACCCTGCAGCTATCCCATATCTGCACCAGGGTATCTCATGCTCTTGTCAGGCAAAATGGAAACCAATACAGAGCGTTATCTGCGCTCTGGGTGCTGATGTGCAAAGTTTCCTTGCAGCTGTTTCCATAGGCAACGATGTGACAGAAATGAGGCTTTCCAACACAAAAAGGCACCACATTTCCTAACGTAAAATGTCAGCTCAACGGGAGCATCATTACATAACATGACCCCATCTCAGCGCTCGGAATTAAGCAATGCTTTATAAAGTGCAGGTTGTGGTTCAAAAGGCGTTCTTCAGAATAGGCTGAAAGAGTTTACTCTGAGTGGGAAAATGCTGAGAATCGAACAAATATCGAGGAAAATAGTTGCTGAATTAAGATCAGTTCAGTAGGCATACAAGTTCTAGCGTTCCCATTGTAAGAAACAGACCTTCGTTCAGTTTACTGAGGTATTTGGAAGGAAGTAAATAATTTTCTCTCTTTTCTGCCTCTGCAGGTATTATTTTTAAGTTCAGCACAAAACAGGAGTCTTTCAGCACTGGCACTGAGAACAAGAACCCAGGACTCACAAGTCTCAGCTACAGCAAGTACCAAGTCAGGGTTTCCCTGGGATATTGCTCTCCATGGTAGGTGCTCCGAAGCAAGTCTGACTTTCTGAGCTGTGAAAGAAATTCCAGAAGTGATTAGGTGAAAGTGACTTTGGCCTTCTAAAGGAAAACCTGCAGTCCTTTACAGAAAGCCTTGCTAGAAGAATATCTCCCCTCATCCTTTGGTTCAGTTTCACCAAGCAATGAAAAACTCACTCAACGTTGAGAACATTTTCTTTGTTTGAGTAGGATGCTGTAACTAGCACTTCATGAAGGCCACCCAGGAACCTGTTGCCAATATCCATTTTATGTAGAAGGAGCTCAGATATTCTGGAATTGGGTATGAGAACCGAAGGCAAGCTGATTAAAAGTTACGCTGTGTAGATATGTGCTGTGATGCTGCTTTAGTGATCTGTATACCAGTTTGAATCATTATTCTGTCAGTTAATTCCAAAGTGTTACCTATGTGTACACATAAGTGTTACTTAAGTGTAAACGAATCCTTCTCTATGCCCACACACCTGCATGTTCACTCTCTTGTAGAGAAGCCTTTTAGAAAAAAGAGCATGCTAATAAAATGACGGCTTGCTGGACAGCAAAGACAAATTAATGCTGATTGCAGCACAATTACATCAGCAAATCGCTTGTTTAATGTTAGCATCAGTAGGCCCTTATCAATACAGGGAAAAAAATAAAGAAAAAAATGGGAGAGAAAACCGGAACCTCAAAATAAGTTTTGGAAATGTAAACAAAGCAATAGTTCTGTGAATTGTGGTAATTACAGAATGGTGGGGAAAGAAGGACAGCTGTAAACTCTCCCTGGGGCTCTCTTGCATGTGAGTTGCTCTTTGACTTCAGTTTATTACTAAAGTCACCAAGTAGCGCTTGAAGAATTGGGAACTAAATGCATAATTACAAACCCCATGAAGCAAAAGAAACCATCAGTTTTAACCTCCCTGGCACAGAGACTATTATTTCAAGGACAGTAACAATTAGCACGTCTCTTTTAATTGAAGTTCCAATAACAGTTCAATGCATACATTTCTTACATCACTGTGCGTGCAATGGGAGACCAGCACAAATACTCCACTGAGGTGGTAAAAACCATACTGAGTTTTCCCAGCCATCACTGCATCTTGAAAGCACAACTTGAAGGTAAGCGTGACCTGCACAACTCTCCATACAGCCTTTCATTGGCTCTCGGAGGAAATGGCAATGCTGCTGAAACTGGGCTGGTTCAAAGGCAGAGCATGGTAAAGCACTGTACTATTTATGCAGTGAGGTTTTATAAATGTCATTCCTAGAAAATCTGTAAAATGTTCAGGATATAAACAATTTTTGCTTCCAAAGGATTTTGAAGTGCCATGCCACACTTTAACAATGAGGCAAATTAAAGTTAGCTTGTTCAAATGGCTGAGTTTATTTTCTTAGGGATGAGGTGGGACATTTTAAGTAATTTGACTCAAGTAAGGGCAAGGCACTTAGCTGTAGGTCTTCATAGCAGTCAAATTAACTTCCTCTCCCTTTTGCTCTGGTTCCTACAAGCGTTCAACTCCACCACCAAAGTGGCAAGTTCATTTCTAAACCGACCTACTGGCTCAGCAGCTAATTGTAAGTTAAAAACAAGGTCTGGTAGATGAGTTCAGTTCAAAATCGTAAAGTACTTAATTTCCCTGAGCACCAGTATTGCATGTCCCACACCTTGGATTTTCTTTAATATTGAAAAAAGTCATCTTCATGGCCCTTATTTTCTGAAGTGTAAAAAGGAAAGCATTTATGTTTCTATAATGAGAGTATGGGAACTTAATGCTGTGACGTAGTATTGCTTTAGCTCCTGTACAGTTGAGTGATTTTATTATTAGAGTTTCTCATAATAATGCTTTTTATCTGGAATACATAGGGGATAGAGAGATAGAGCTGTAATCTTTCATTCAGAAGCATGGTGTTAAATGAACAGGGGCCAAGTGAAAATATAATTCCAAAAGGATGGTAAAGACTGCCCAATATAAGGCTGAAATAAGACGTGTCACCATTTTTAGTGAAAGATGTTAGCTCTGAAAACGCCGCCATATATTACACAGAGATATCACACAAAGTCGACTTCAACTTTATAATACCAGGCCTAGAATTTATTTGTTTTTTGGCAAAAGGCTTCATACAATGGCAAGAGTTTTGCACAGCCCCTACTCTTGCCGCTGTTATTTGCTGTTTATGCAGCGCTGTGTGTGCTGAGCGTTGGGAACGTTTATGAAGACTAAAGCCCTGCCCCAAAACCCTCACCATTCACTAGACCACAGAATGAACAAACATGTTCTCCTGGTTTCACAGCTGCCTGCGTGTACATGCAAAGCTCCTCCATGTGTATCGAGGCAAAGCCTGGAACAGCTTCAGTACGGATGGTAGCTTCTAGTGGAGCTGCCAACCACTCATCAGGACATGTCAAAATTAGTGCCTTCTTCCTGTTCTCTCCCAAAACTCCTGAGCTGTCTTTTCCATGACCTTTTAAGCCTGTATGATCATCAGTGAATGAAAGGCAAATATGCTGGCGCTCCTGAACTGAACCCTAACCCATCACTGCTACCATGAAATGCCATGAAAATTTTAACTCTGCAATAAGATTTGATAGTGTTTTCACCGGGTTTAATGTGCTCATAGCTACTACTTGACATCACACCACCCAGTCACATCAAATCATAGAATCATCATAGAATCACAGAATGGTTTGGGTTGAAGGGGCCTCATTCAGTTCCAACCCCCTGCCATGGGGCGGGACACCTTCCACTAGATGAGATTGCTCCAAGCACCATCCAACCTGGCCTTGAACACCACCAGGGATGGGGCAGCCACAGCTTCTCCGGGCAACCTGTGCCAGAGTCCCACCAGCCTCACAGGGAAGAACTTCTCCCTTATATCTAATCTAAATCTACCCTCTTTCAGTTTAAAGCTATCAATTGCATTTTTCCTGGGCCCACATTTATGAGTGTGCATTGTGGAGAACAACCTGGGGAAACTATGACAGAGATGAGATTCAAAGCAGCCCTGCAGAGAAGGACTTGGGGGTGTTGGACAATGAGAAAATGAACATGAGCCAACAGTGTGCTCTCGCTGCCCAGAAAGCCCACCATACCCTGGACTGCATCAAAAGGAGCGTGACAGCAGGTCGAGGGAGGTGATCCTGCCCCTCTACTCTGCCCTCATGAGACCTCACTTGGAATATTGTGTGCAGTTCTGGTGTCCTCAACATAAAAAGGACATGGAACTGTTGGAACAAGTCCAGAGGAGGGCCACGAGGATGCTCAGGGGACTGGAGCACCTCCTGTATGAAGAGAGGCTGATAAAATTGGGGCTGTTCAGCCTGGAGAAGAGACAGCTGTGTGAAGACCTCATAGCAGCCTTCCAACATCTGAAGGGGGCTTATAAGGATGCTGGAGAGGGACTCTTCATTGTGGACTGTAGTGAGAGGACAAGGGGTAGCAGGTTCAAACTGAAACAGGGGACGTTTAGATTGGATCTGAGGAGGAAATTCTTTAGTGTAAGGGTGGTGAGGCACTGCAATGGGTTGCCCAGGGAAGCTGTGAATGCTCCATTGCTGGCATTGTTCAGGGCCAGGGTGGACAGAGCCTTGGATGGGCATGGATTAGAGGGAGGTGTCCCTGCCCATGGTAGGGGGGTTGGAACTGGATTATCCTAAGGTCCTTTCCAACCCTAACTATTCTATGACTCGATGATTGCAGAAGTGGCTTATAACCCACTAGCAGGTAATGGTGAGAGGAGCAGCAGTCCGGCTGCTGTGTTTGACAGCAGTTCACCTACAAGGGACCCTCTTTGGGGAGGAGTTGATTCCTCCGACCATAAGGGCATCCAAGGGCCTCAGGGCACTTCAGTGCCCCCAGCTTGAAGGGCGATATCCCATTTTGAGCCTGCTTTACCTAGGTGATGGGGTGCTGAGGGCTCTGATGGGGGCCAAAGCCGGAGGCAGGGAGCAACACCGAAGCAGCCCCACTTCGAAGGGCCGTGCCCTGTCAGAGCGGCTTGTACCCGAGGAAGAGACCGCAGCGCACCCACGGCTCCGACTAATGGCAACTCCCACTGCCTCAACCCCTCTACCGCAGCTGCGGCCCCTTTAAGGTGCGACGACGGGCGTCACGTGGTGCTCGCCGGCTCCTGAGCGGCGGTGTAGTCCCTTCCCGGGGTGGCAACGCCGGGCTCCGAGGGGAAAGGCACCGGGGAGAACTACAATTCCCAGCCTGCACCGCGGGGCCGGATGAGCTCCCTGGTCGCGCCCGAGGGGGCCTCGCAGTGAACGACGGGAGTTGTAGTCCCATCTGCCGCAAAACCCAAGGGTTGTGACTACGAGCGGGAACTGCACATCCCGGCATGCTCAGCGGAGCGGGTTCCCGTCAGCGCAAGGGGGAGCCCCCCGACGTAAAGGGGGATCACTTTCCCCTTGTGTCCGCCATATTGGACGGTAACTCTGGTCAGCGGCGCTGGGGCCGAAGGAGTCCCCGTTGCCGTGACAGTCGGTGCGCTCCGCTCCGAGACGCCCGGGGTGGACCGTGCCCCGGCCCTGCCCGTCCCCTCTGCTCCCGGGTGCTCTCGGCGGCCCCGCGCTCCTTCCCCTTCTTCCCCTCCCCGTTCCCTCCTCCCTTGTCCGGGTGTCAGGCACGATGAGTCCGGCCGACGCCAAACGCGGAGCCAAGCGCCGGAAGAACAAGCGGGGCGGCGGCCTCAGCAGCACAGGCGGGCCGGGACCCAGCGGCGGCGGAGGTGCCGGCGGCCTGGGCAAGGCCGGGGCGGTGGCGGGAGCGGCTCCTCTGAGGGCTGCGACCCAGGCGGCCGCCGCCTCGCCGAGCTCGGTGGGCGGCCTGCTGACAGCGCCGGCCGCCGGCAACGGAGCCCTGGGCGGCGG
>JASSUY010028839.1:0-48499 GCA_032466535.1 Forpus xanthops
TTACTATCAAAACAAAATGCTTTTAAACCAGGTTTTCTTACTGGGGGACTTATGACACCATCGTCCTCAATTGTATCACAGAGCATTAAGGCTGATGGGATTTTCATTTGAAACACCAGTAACAACTCAAGGAAGCTTGATCCATAGCTTATTGCAGATTTATATCCATTACAGTTTTATATCCTTTTTCTAGTCTTCCGTCTTTTGCTTCCATCTCACCCCACAAGATTTTGCCATCTCTTCCCCAGCTACCCTGTTTCCCGTTTCAAGCAGTACAGATCATAGCCTACATAAGTATTTTCTTTTCTTTTTACATGGGTAAATTAAACCACTATCACCTTGGTGGGGTCTGCTTTCCTTTATTTTTTCATTGGCTTACTCTCAGCAACCTCCTACTCCCCATAATCCAAGGGAGCCATAATGCTCTGAAATGAATGCAGTCTTCTGGCAGCTGTGCCACAAGAGCCAAATCCAGGCGGAATATAAAATGTCATCCTTTCACTCCTGTTTTCCTCTGAGTAGAAACCTGAAGACTCCAACTGCCACAGGCCTCCAAGGGACAGTGCTGATTGCTCAGGGCGATGCCTTTGTCCTCCCAAGTCCAACCCACCCTAAAGTTCAGGAATAATGAAATCCATCAAGGACCAAAGTGCTAGCTTCAAAACTGAAGAGCCTAATTTTTACTTGAAGTGATTTTTTTGTACTCTCACTATAAACGCTATAATCTTGTTTAGCCACAACGTATACAAATTTAGGAAATTGGCCTCTTGGGATGAAGGAGAGCAAGAAGAAGCCGCTGACATGTCTACATTTCATAACAGAAAAAGCCATTTCCAAACTGTGAGTCTCCAAGACAGATACTTTTTCATTTTATGAAAACCTCAAAACTTCCTTCCACCTTCTACCAACAGTTCAAAATTAAGTGAACCAAAAATTTCAGCCATGCTTTTTTACAAATATTCTCAGGAAACCTAGCACACATCCTGTTTTCCTCCTCTTACACTATGGAGACACTTTACACATATTTTATAGACTGGGCAAGACATTCATGGAATCAAATTTCTTGTTAGAGTTTGCACAGATGCCTGTTTATGCTATAAGAATCATGATTGCCACTATAAGGTGGCCATATCTGCAGGCAGAACTTCTGAACTGAACTGCAGAAGGTTAAAATGCAAAATGAGCAGGGAACTTACTGATGTGTTAATGCATCATGCACTAATGTCAAAAATGCATTTCCTCGTTTTTACTTATATTTCTCAGTCTTCACCATTCAGTAAGCCACTGTTAAAATTCTGAGATTTAAATTTTCAATGTGTTAGTATAAAAAATACATACTACAGTTAAATTACCCTACTTCATTAATAGGTATTTCTAGCCCCTGAAAGAATCACATGAAACTTTTGAGGTTACAGTAAGAAATATGACATTAAATACCAAGATCATACAATAACACTGGAGAAGGTAAGCATAGCCCTCAGTGGCAGAAAAAGTTAACAAATAGGTAAAAGAATAAAGATTTAGTCTTGGAAAGCTTTTAGTTGCAGTGTAAAATCAAAATGAAATTTCTCGTATGCTTTTTACACAACCAGAAATAAAGACAGAAATTCTTATATCTTCTGAAAAGACAGAAACCAGCAACTCTTGTTGTCCCTAAACACACTATATTAAAAAGTTAAAAATGTAAATGTTGTACATGTACTTTATTAAAAATTATATTGAAAATAAAATTTATTTTCTCAATTAAAAACTGAAAGAAATGGCAGAGTACCTCCTATAAGGGAAGAAAGAAACAGAATTCTCAGAATAAACAGACTGAAGTTTTTTATACTTTGATGTTCATATTGGACATATTGGATTTCAAATGTTCACATAAGTACAGTAAAAGTATCATTTTAATGCCAAATATAGAGGCTATTAAAGTACTGTTACATGAATTCTAAACCAGATTTTGCTATTTTTACAAAAGGAAGATACTCTCTAATTCTCTATGTCTCGTATTCACCAGTTCTCAAGTATTCTGTAATGACTTTGCAAGTACAGGAAATGCAACATCAGCTGTAAGGAGCTCACTGACACCAGCCTCTGGACGGGTGCTGTATCAGGAGCCTCCCCCAAGCCATTCTGCCTCACTCTAAATCTGATTTTCATTTAGCCTAGAACTAAATGCACAATGATTCTCAGTTAAGGTTTATTACTTATTCTCATTAATCTTGCTAGGTAAAGCAGTAAGGGTAAACTTCCTCCCCGTTCATAGCCAGTGGCTAGGCTTTGTTGCACTGTTGCCTGATCTCTGTCTATCCCTGAATTTACAGCCAGGATAAAGCACCCAGATGAGTTTCCTTAATTTCACTTCCTCCTTGTATATCTTCACAATTAAATTAACATTTCAAAAACTGTCCAAAAGGTGGTTTTAAATCAAAGTTTTTTTGGCAGCCTCTCTCCTCACTTTCTAATGGTGATAACAATTCAAATGCTTTTAAATAAATCAGTGGTGATATTTTATATTCCAAAAGGCCAAAGTCTATCCCTCTGGAATCCAGGAGAAAAGAAATAATTAGCTGCTATTATTTTATGCCAGCCATACTCAAAATGTGGAGACATCCTCCTACTTAAAAGCAGCCATTTTCTTCATGTAAATACAATAAGATACCACAGAGAACTTGTTTCTCACTTGGTCCACGAAATGATGCTATTTAATAGCACCACACTAGGTACAGTGATGTGGGAGTGTTAACTATCATCAACAAGATCCAACACTCGCAAATTGGGGCCACAAAAGGAGACAAACAAAAATTATCTTCTAGCTTTTGAACCACAGTTTTTGAAAGCAAAGCTATAAACCTTTTTTTATTAACAGGAACTGAGATCCTTGCAAAATTGCCTGATTATAGGGATTTTTAGCTTTTATCTTTTTTAAGTACCATATTATCATATTTGTTTCATAAGAACTGGCAATGCTTTACACTGAAAAACAAAAGATCTCACACATAAAACTCACATAGTTCGTCTAAGCTCTGAACATTAAGCTCTTTTGAGGGACTGACTCAATCCAAACTGAGAAAAAGATGAGCATTCAGTTCTCCACCTATCTTCCTTGGTTATTTAGTTGTAGAAAAGATATGAGATAGGGCACAACATTTTCCTTCTAGAAGTTCAGCTGCCAGAAGTGAGCAATATTAGCTGCTTCCACCCCAAGGTGCTCTCTGACAGGAAAACCCAAGCCCAGACAGATGAGACACCAGGGTCTTGCTGTTAACATGGAAGACTGCAAAATGTGAGGTTGTCCTAAGGCTGCCCTGCATTCAGAAACAGACCCAGGCTGCGCTAATGACCTGGATGGTGGATGGTGGATGGTGGAAGAGAATAAACCTACTAAAATACTCAAGCACAGAAGTGGAAGGAAACATCTTGTAGGCTGATGGAGGTCAGTATCAGAAGCTGGAATGATTTGGAGGGATGAAATCTCTCACAGCTTTTGCACAGCAATGTGATAAATGCTATGCTAACAGACGCAGTGCCTGGCAAACACCAGGTTTGTCTGCAGGTTTTCTTTTTTTTTTTTGTCTGATCAGGTTGTTTTATAAAAAGTGATATTTTTCTGTTGTTTGGCTGGTTTTAGCCCAATTAATTAGACATTTTAAATCACCTAAGGTTTTTACTAACATCAGCTACTTAATACATGTATGTGAGAGGCATAGGAATAATCAGCTCAGCTATGATTAGAAAAATAACCATTAAGAAGAAAAGCATTTAGAATACTGTACAGCATGAACTGAAATATGAAGCACAATATGGTTGAAAAACAGATACTTATCACAGTACAGTGCATAAAACAACCAGGGTGAAGCACCCTTCCTGCTCTCATCCAGGTGCACTGCACCTACCATGGATGCTGCTATCCCAGAAGAGGTGGGAGGTAGCTGGTAAAAACAGGGAAGCTCAGCAAGAGGGGTCAGAGCCCCGGAAGCACCATCTGTGAGGAAAACTAAACCAACCTTCATAACAAACATTCATCTAGAAAAAAGAGCTGCTGTAATGGAGCAGTTTTGTTTTCTATGCCATAATGGAGAAGAAATGCTAGACTCAAATTGCAGAGGGAATGATTCAATATCCATTAGGAGAAAAAAAAAATAAAATTCCTTTTCAATACAGCAAAGAGAAAAAGCACTGTCTGGAGGGAATGAGGAATACTGCTAGGGATGTTTAAGGGCAGATTTGGCAGATATAGTGGCTCCAAATTTAGTGGGTAACTTTCGAATTCACTTCCATCTCTGGCTCCAACACATGCACAGCACATTTACAGCTTCACCAGAGCCTTTGGAGAGGCCAAGATTTTAGCTTGTATATGATGCCCTCCTGCAGTGGAAAGGTTTAGAGACAATATGCTTAAACATAAGCATCTAGTGCCATTTTATCTGTCAAAGAGCATCCAAAGAAGTTGCATAGGGATGGCAAGCTGGATACATGACTTACACAATATCTGTGACCCTCTGGAGCAGCAGCTACTGGCAAAAAAGAAAGGAAAGTCAGCCAAAAGGCCAGGCTGGGACCTTGAAGGGTTAACAGAAAATTGCCCTGCAACATTTATTTATAGGATTCCATGACAAACTACATCTTAAATCCAAGATCTCTGAGGACATCCTTTTTAACAATAGGTTAAATGAAAAAAAAAAAAACCTGCTTTGTAAAAATCTGGCTTTTCCAGAGTCTCCTGTCCACATAAACAAATTTAGCAGGATGCTGACTGTTCGCAGGAGGGCTTTAAAATCTCATTATCTGCTGCCCATGTTAAACAGTAATTAAATAAGAATGAATGCTTACACAATGACACTACATAAGTTCAGCATTGGTAGTAGCTTAACTAAATCACAGACATCCGGCAAACTTCCAAGCATTACTGATTCAAGTTCATCCCTGCATATGTTTTACAGTTGCCTTTCAAGAACCTGAGAACCACAGGCAGCAGATGGTACCACCTGGACCACCTGGAGATGTATTAAATGTAATTTGAAAAAATTTCAGTCCTCCTCTATTCTCATACTGGTACCATGTAATATCCTTCTGATTTAATTATAGGCCATTATAGAAAGGGTTTTGGTGTTTTTTTTTTAGCTTTGAAAAAAACAAAAAAAAAAATTATATACTTCAAAAAAGCATTATCATGCTCAGAATAGCCAGTTAATGTTTTTTATTGCAGATGTCTGTTTCCTTTGCATTTAGAAACTTTCAGATTAGGCTGAGTACCTGTTCATCTCAAAGAGGAACTATGACAGTTCTGCAAAACTCTCAGCAAAAAAAATGGCTTCCTCATGTATTATGCAGTGGTCAAATCTTGAGAGTGTCTTTAAAACAATTTTCAGTGAGTTTCAGCAAGAAGACTTACACAAATGATTAAAAATTAGGTATGTTTCTCATGATTGAAATAAAAAATGAATGAGTATAAATTTTGGGACAGGAAAACCTTCTTTTTAATGGGAAAATATATGTTATTTTTTAAAAATAAAAAGTCTGATTTTCCATTTTGTTTCAAATTTCAAAAAAGCTACATACCCCTGTTTAGAAACGTGACTGTACTATGCTTCAGAACGAAAGAACATTTTGAACTGAGGGGGTGGAATGTGCAAGCACAGAAAAGGCTGTTTTATATTGCTATTGAGACCTATCAGGCCAACAAACTGGGAAGCAATCACATATCCTTCAGTATGGTAAACAGACAGCCCCAGAGGGCTTGGACTGTCTTCCCTGGATGTGGTCTGCCACTGATGAGTTGTCTTTTTCCAAGGAGAGCATGCCTGCAGGCAGACTCAGAAGCAGTGGCAGGGACAGTGCTTGCCTACACCAAGAAAGAAATGGAAAAAGAAATGATTTTCCATTTCCAAGAAATGGAAAAATTAAAGGCAAACCAGATTGGTTACATAGCACCTAGGAAGAAAATGAATGCAGAACATCATAAGAAAAAAAAAATAGAAATATATTCTCACATCCATAGATTCCTTGTTCCACCACTTATCCTAAAGGTGTTTCTGGTACCACAGATCCATTGACAGCCACTGACTCACCAATATAATTGAGGAAACTGTGAGAAAAGTAATTTATAAGAATGGCCACATAAGAAATTCTCCTGTGCATTTCTTTCTGCTTGCAAAAAGACCATTTAATCCATATATTTCAAGCAAAAGCAAATGAACTTTGCTTGCAATGACATCCACAGCTATTAAACCCAAGATAAGAGCAGGAATTTACCCTTCCATTACAGTTTTAGCAGCACAAGCAATGGAAATCAATTAAAATATAAAATGTGGCAACAACATATTTGTGGGTAAAATGCATTCATATGCAAAACCACTAAGAAACAAAAAATTAAACTCCTTTTATTTTTGTTGACAGTCCATATTGTTTTCTGAATTGCTGCTTACTAAATAATTCAATATTTGGCTTTCGAACACTACAGGCAATTTTTTCCCCTTAAAGTGAAATTTAAAATCAGAATACAGAGGTTCTGTATCCCATCATTTTTATTTAAACTACAAACCCACTCCTGCAATAGAGTTTCTTTTGCATATGAGAACTGGAAGAGCTTTATTTTGTGAATTTTAAAATTTTAATTAAAGAATATGCTCAGAAAGAAACATACCTACTCCCAGTACTTATTTATCCAAGCTAGTCTTAAAAGCTAGTAAATAGTCTAAACTACATTTTTTATACATGCAGCTGAACATATGCACATACATATATGTCAGCTAGAGGTTAATTAAGCAACAATTAGTTGACAATTTTCCCGAATTGCAGTTGCTTCTGGAAGCTTATAGAAATTCCTATTCAGATAAACATGTACCTTAAAATTTAACACAGATAGAAAGTATTAGCCTGACATATAACCTAGATTATCAACAATGCTGTCCCTGCACCCATCCATTTTCGAATATAACAGCTCTCATAGGTTCTCACTGGATCTTAAGGCAAGAGAAGCACTAAATGGTTAAGAGCAAACCAACAAAGCCATCCAAGAG
Organism: Forpus xanthops; assembly: GCA_032466535.1. Lineage (NCBI taxonomy): Eukaryota > Metazoa > Chordata > Aves > Psittaciformes > Psittacidae > Forpus > Forpus xanthops. The sequence goes on from JASSUY010028839.1 coordinate 7,014, forward strand.
CATGTGAAGACATGTCATTCCACCAGACATTTTGTACATAAAGCATTTGCTTTGAAAAGCTGCCTAGGTGGTACAGCAGCTACTGTCTTGCCTTGCTTTTCCACAGTGCCTTCCTCCCTGAGACTGTGAGGCATTGATGAAATTTCCTTGTACATATATAAACTATCTGTATCAAAGCAGTGCAGGCTAGTCATTCACACTATAAACCAACAAGCTTAAGATTGTATTTCTGAACACAACTAGGTAGTCTTTTTTAGGCAAGCTCATTCTGAGTTATTGAGGAAAGCTAGCCCTGCAGGGGCAGTGGGAGGGAGGCCTCCTCCTACCAGACAAGGCACAAAAAAGAAGCCTCGGTCCTTAGCCCACGGGAGTGCAAATGCTCAGTCGAGTGCCACATGAAGCCTTAAATGGGAATTCAGAACAAAAAATCAGATGAGAATAAGAAAGCTTAGGAAAAGCAGCCATTTCATTAGTCTATTCAGTGTCTAAGCACGTATAGGCTGTGCCACCCAGAAGGATGTTGAACGAAGAAAAAACAACCCTGGCAAATGCACAATCAGTACAGGACTGATAGTGGATGTAGCAAGTTAGAACACCCTCCTTAGTGTCCTAGAGGGTGCTGTACTTCCTGCTATCTGCCAGCCTCAGAAGGAGTATTTCTAACATGAAACATTACCTGTCATTTCTCACAGCTCTGCTTATTTAAGACACTACCAGGCATGCACACTTCTACCGTCCAAAGTAATTCCAGAGGTAAAGATACAGTATCTTAACAGTCCGTCCTTTGCCTCCTGGTGCCGATAAAATTAACTAGGTGGTCAGAAGACAGGACAACCTTAATGGTATCATCTGTAAAATGGAAAGAGGCTGTAGGAAAAACAAATGCCCAATTAATTTCTGATACACATCCCTCTCAACTCCAGTGCCCTTAATAGAGGCTTTACACATTGCTCATACTGTCTCCCACCTTTCACTGTTGCCCAAACCCTGCCAAAGTGAAAAGACACCCTATCCAAAAGGCCGAGAAACAAAACCTAGAAGTGGTACACAGCGTACCACTTCATAACATAGTGTTTAATTAGCAAAGAGTGATCTTTGAGAGATAGCATTTGCACTGCTCATTACAGCCCTCTCATTAAAAACAGGCAAGCCTCCCTGTACCTGTTTTTCAGAATTTGAAACATCTGACCTTATTTGGAGTATATTTTTCATTAGCACAGTCTCCTTCTTGAAGGCAAATACCACTTAGAATGTCACAAGGAAATACCTTCTTGGGCACAGTGCCTGAAACCACTGCTAGTCATGGCACTACTCCTTAAACCCATCTGTGCTATTTTGTGAAAGCATTACCACCTTGAATTTCATTTCTGCAATTGGTAGGTGGGGTGGGAGAAACTGCTCTCAGTTTTTCTTGCTGCTTTCTAATTATTTTCCTGGGAAAAAAAAGGAGAAAGTCTCAGGCTTGGTATGTCAGCGCCAACTGACTGGATATATCTTTCAGTGACTGTGAGATATCTCTTTCACTGACATCAAGAGGAGCTTTCTTGAAATCCTTTGAAGGGATTGGACATCCCTCTAAACTGCAAAATACCAGCACCAGCTCCTCTTTGGCCTTTGGCAAGTGTCTTCAGTGGTTTAAGGATAAAAGTCATGTTTCAGAGACTGAACATGAGGCTATTATGTTCCCTTGGGACAGTGCTCGCTAGACTATGTGAGACTAAGCATGGGATGCTGGGAGATGCTGCAAATCTGCACAAGGGCTTCTGGTGATTTAGCAAAACGCCAGGGAATACATGTGAGTGTGTCCAGGCTCAGGAAACATTATGAAATCTCTTCAAGGTGGCACAAGTAATGCATGGAAGATTGTTGCATCTCATAAACACTCCGGGGGAGTGAATCAATGCAGTAAACAAAGGCTCCCACCCTTCAAATATCCCCAAAAGACATCAGTGATTTATTGAAATCTATTCAAGAGTTTAATACAGAAGATACTCTAAAATTAAGAGGATAGGGTAGCAAAACAAAAATCCTAAAACACATGTCAGCAGGAATTACAGTACTCAAAGTGCAGAAAAAGGACATAAAACTTGCAGAAGCAAGAGAAGAAGAGGTAAGGAATGATGCAGAAGGAAATAGGTTTAAATTGTCGGAAGACAGCCTAAGTTATTTCTGCTTCAAATACCTTTTCAAACTCAGAGACATCAGGGCATTTCTATCCATATTCCTGACGAAATCTTAAGGAGCCCACACAGTGGAAAGCTCCTTTGCACACTGTTGCAGGTCCCAGGTGTGAGTTCCCTGGAAGATGCATCAATCCTGCTCTGGCCAGCCCCATAATACATCCAGACAGCAGCAGAGCTCCTGCCCCAGTACTGTATAGGCAGGTCACAGCAGCAGAGACTCCCACGGATGCTACTGCTCTCAAAAGACTTTTTCAGGGAGTATGGAAAAAAGTACAGATTTTTCTGTGGCTGGCTGTAGCACCTACAGCCAGTTACACTCCGTAGAGATCTAGTATCTTCTGTTAAATGCAGAACTCTTAGTAATTTCTCTTATTGTGCCAGAAACCAGTCTTTGAAAATGAAGGAATCACCATAGAAAATAATAATAAAGCAAAATATGAAGCAAGCTTTCCTGGGACAAATCATGGAAACAGTCTCCCAAGATGATCTCAGAAGCATTCTTTGGCATTAAGTACTGAAATTTGTCAAAATACAAAGCGCAGACAGCAATGGAGCCAGAGGGGAAGGGGGGTGGCAGTGCCATGATGCATAGCTGTCTCCTTCTGTTACCTCCTACTTGCAGAAGACAAACCTGGAAAGGCCCAGCTTGTCCTTCACAACTCAATCACAGAAATGCAATGCACTGTGCCGTAGCCATTGACATGCTCCCCGCATGCAGGCTGCCCCTGAAGCATACAGCAAGAGGGACGGTTGATGCCACAGATCTGAATGTTGTCTGCCATTTTCATAGGTTCAGGAGCGAACACAGATAAACTCAAATGCCCCACAACAGAATTCTCTTCAATTACAAAGAAAGAGACCATTACAGGACGGTGTCAATATGGAACATCTAAATGAGTCACACAAATGTCATTTTAATTAGGGAAATAAAAGAATCCATTCAATATTAGCAATGCAATGTTCATGTGATATAACGAGACAAAAAACAGCAACTGAACACACAACAGTTAGGTCCTCACAGATAAACACAGGAAAGGACACCCCACATTTTCAGTTTACCATGATATATCTAGGCACTATAGAAAAGCTGACGCACAGAATTATTTGCAATGTCAGTAAAGTCTTGCAATATCTATTTAAGGCATAAATTAGCAATTAAGAGAGAGTAGATGCTTAGTTGTTGCATGTCAGTGTAGCTTTAGAAGAAAGTCAACAGAACTATGCCAGATTATAGCAGCTGGTGACAGCATCTGAAAAAACCATGGAGCTCCTAATTTGCAGTGTGGTTATTTGAGAACAATTCTGTAAAAGAAGTTGGAAGAAACAGGACTGCATTTTACTACTTGGTTTAAACTCAAGAGGTTTTAAAATCGGGAATGTAAAACCAAAAAGCTGAGAAAACAAGCTTTTGGCAATGACATTTGACTTGTACAGCAACAGCTACAAAGGAACTGCATTCCTTGTCCCGCAAAAAAAAGCAGTAAGAATGATTAAGCTTTACAACACATAACTGTACACACAAGAACACATATAATCATCCAAGAGCTCAGAACTATGTCAGGATCACAAATGTATAAGGCAAATAAACACATTTAAAAGGTTCATCTGATACCACGTCAGGGAACGTTCAAAGTGAGATTAAAACATTTCTAAAAAGGAAAGGATTCCCCTTTGCCAGCCAGTTGCAATGTTTCATTTTCCCAGAGCAATGGAGGTGAGGGGGGCAGTGATGGAGTACACACAATGGCACCTACCCTGTCAGCAGACTCAGCAGTTAAAAGCAAACCTCAGCTCTGAAACTGAATTTTGCACCTAAGAATGCTACTTGCATGAAATCCCTCCTGCTTTTTACTGGTAAGGGCACTCGAAAAAGTCAGTGTTGTAAACAGAGCATTGCAGCCATGGCAATAAGCAATTCAACACGTAAACTTTTGAACAGACTAAACAGTATTTTATTTCTGGTTTTATAATTTCATGGTCAATAATTCACCATGAGCACTTTACTTGTCTAGCTGCTTGTTAATGTCTCAAAACCAATCTGCTGTTAAAGCTTCAACCAAGAAAACCTTCTCACTCAAGGAAAAATAAAAGCATGTGTATACAGGGAGAGTGCTTCAAAAATGAACCTTTTTCTTCTGTCTTGGAAATTGGAAAGAAAGATGGAGAAGGGCCCAAATTCTGGCATGTTAAATCAAGCATTAGCCCTTTATTAGTACAGTACACTATTAAATGTTACAACAAGCAACCCAAAAGCATTAAAATTGAGATTTAAAACACTTAACAACTTAAGCCTTGCAACAGTATCTATGAGTAATGCCCAAACAGCAAAGGAACTCCAGTGGGAAGTCTCCTTGACTCTTTCTGTTGATTGTAAGGATTTTCTTTTAAAATATTGTTATACTATTATCAGCAAAAATCCATTTGAAATCTGAAATTGAATGCTAAAAATGAGATAAAGCATTCTGTATAGCCAATGAAATGTAACCCTATTTATTAGACAACTTCATTTCACAATCAGTCTAATATTACCCTAATAAATGTATGTTTTTTTTGGAGATGTCATGCATGAACGCAACTGAAATTGTTTGTTTTTTTTTTTTTTTTTTTTTAACTTTTAAAGGCATTGAATTTAGGATCTGCAAAAGAAATCACAGTTTTCTCAAAATCAAAAATCTGAGATGTTTAGAACCTACTGTCTGAAACATAAGGGCAATGGAAAACTGTTGATCTCTCCCAAGTTGACTAGATAGCATCTACATGGATTTTAATGCTCGGCAAAGGTGCTAACCTCAATGAATTATCTTAGCTAGGTACTTTGTTACCCAAAGCTTGCATTACCATTTCCTATCTCTTTACCATTTTTATACTCCTTTACTGCATTGAAAAAAAGTGAATGTGAAGGAACCAGACAGTAGAGACCCTTTGAGAACTTCAGGGATCATCTTTCTTTCTGTGCCACATCAGGTAACTTAATTGCAGCGTGACCCCACAACTGATGGATGCAGGCTTTGTTGACTGACCCTACAACTTGGGTGTGAATTCAACTTTGCTAGCAACACATGCTGAGAAACTCCATAAACGACAGTGAAGGACAGAGCATGAAACAGACACAGAAATGTGTTTATGTGTTCAGGAGAAGCAGAGACCTTCTCCAATCCTTGTTTATTTGGATTATTTTGACAAATAGCACTAATAACTATGGCGTTAATGTGCCACATAAGAGATAGTTATTCAGCATTATGATTTTTTTTAAGCCTTGCTGGTCAGAGAGTTATTTTCTATTAATTTTTTCATTTGCTTCAAAAGATTCTTTTTAACTTCTCTCTCTATAACTTACAAGGTGAAGAATGGGGAAAATACACTCTCTTTTTTAACTTCTTAGACCTTCTGGGCTGTCCTGTGACCTGCCCACATGGATACCATATAATCTCAGCCTGGCCCTGCATTCCAGGGTTTAGCAACTGTTTTTCACAACTTAGATGGAGTTACATGGAAATTTTTCTATGTCCTGAGACATACATGTGTTAGGGGGGAGGATACTGTGCAAGTAGAAGTGTGAAGAAAGCATGGAAGCAAAATCCATTTATAACTAAGAATTGTTAGTAAGAGGTGAATGGTGACCAGCCTACAGGAAAGCGCCTTGTGATCATGAGAGGTCATGCAACACTGATTATTAAGCCTTATACAAACGGCAAATCAAAGAGGTGTGTGACAAGGTGGACCTGGTAAAACATGGGGATGTTGAAAGACTTGGTTTTTTTTTTGATAGGAAAAAGGAAAAACAATCTCCACTTTACACAAACAAGAAAAGCCAGGAAATAGCCCATACTTACTTTTATCTTCCTGGTTTTCCTCTGCTGTTTTGCCCTCCTCTTCCTCCTCCTCCTCCACCTCCTTCTGCTGTGCTTCTTCATGATGATCGGCAGCACCAACTGAAAGGCTCTGGCAGCAGTGGTTGAAGCCGCTATCCCGAGGCAGAGTGAAACTTCTGGGTTTTCCCCCATTCCCATTCAGCACTTGCATCCGCTCACCCTCCACAAGGGGGAAGGGGCCGTAGTGGTCTTGCAAGTGGCACTTCTGGGTGGGCAAGGTGGACTGCCGCCGGTGCTCAGGGGAGACCACAGCCACCTCGGAGAACACAGAGTCCTCCAGCGGCAGCGTCTGCAGGTAGTGGAGTCCTGAGCTTGTCAGAGGTGTCTCTATGAGGTCCTGCCAGGAGCGCCGCTGGCTCGCAGTCTTGCGCACCGGTGAGTCGGTGGTGTTCCCCGCCGCTTCTGGGCGGAACTCCTCATGTGACGACTGCGATTGAGAGGTCTCCGTGGATGAGAGCCGGCTGTGTTTTGGCTCCACATAAGGGCTTGTGCAGCTCATCTGCAACATCAGCAATGGAGAAATCTTTAGATCAGTGCACACTGAGACCTAGTGCTTATAATAACCATGCACTTTTCATTGTCACTGACACCACCCAGTTGAGTAACAAAGGCATAATCTTACCGGCTTAACCTGCCCTGATACCACCTTTAAGGCATGCCTGTATCTATGTCACACCTGTAGGTCAAACATGTATTCTCATTCGTAATAATAAAGATATCAATATATTTACTATGGTCCTTGGTCTATAAAATAAGCCAACACTATTATTTGCAGTAAAATTGGCAGAATATAGCACTATGGAAGACAGAGAAGAGGTGTGCTTGGTCCATTAAAGATCTTGTAAATGACATCCAAATGCCTGTGGTCATCCTATCTTGCTAAGAATTCCTTTGGAAACATATTTCCCTCAACTTTCCTAATTTTTCATTCCAAATTTTTGCATTTTAAAAACTATATTCATGTAAGATGTATTAGTCAATACTGAGTATATGGACATGAAAATAAAAAAATTGCCAATGTAGAACAAGTCAGATGTCCATACTATGGTTTATACCAACAACTGCTTTAAGAAGAAAGTAAAATAAATCCCTTTGTGTTCCAATTTACAGACAAACCTACTTCTTCCACAACAACAGAACAACTGGTATCACTGTTTGCAATATAAGACAGAACATTTATATGCTGGTATTTCTCTGGAAATTCAAGTGCAATTTGGCACTGTAAAGCTTCTCAGCACAACTGATGGAGCCTTAGAGAAAGAGCCTGTGTTGTTACTGAGGCAATAAGATTTTGCCAGAGAAGTTGATAAAGGGGTGGTGAGGGATTGCATGGATGAGTAGGTGATTGTCATGAATGAAGATCAGGAAAAAGAAACTCTGCAACTTAATCTACTTCATACAGCTAGTGGGATTATAAATCCATGTTCTCTACAAACCAACTGAAGTTAGGCTGCTGGAGGCTGTTGAAGCAATGTGTGTGACTTAACAAATGCCTTAAGTCAGGTACTGACTCAAAAAATATACTAGAGTGTGCAGTAACGTGCATGAAGATGCTTCTAGGCAGGAGAGTACATTAAGGTGACACTTTACCTAGTGATCCCTTTAGATAGGTACAGGTGACTTACCGAAGGAGGTCGTGGGTATGTGTCATATGGGGGTGGTGGGCTGTCTTGTTTGGGTGTTGACGGAGTGTCAGCTTCCTCCTTATCACTCTCACTCCAGTAATCTACAAATTACATACAGATCAGATCAAGAACTACAAACACAATTTGGTACATTCATGTATAAGGGATTTGCTTTCACAAAACCATTCTTGGTATTACTGAGAGATAAATTCTAGTGAATGCTGACTCTGTAAACATTAGCTGCTGTAATTTGCAACTGTTTCAATCTAATTTAATCTAACCTAATCTAATCTCAAAACATTATACAGTGGTATACTAAGTCTAATGCCCTATTGTAGATATTAAACAACAACCTGCAAATGAGCCACAAATTTAACTCTTGTACACACTCTATAAAATACAACATGAAGAATATTCCTACTAAAACTGTCAGATTTTCAAAACTTATACAGCCATAAAAATAATTATGACTGGAAGTACACTGGCTGGAAAATACTGAAAGTATTTTTTGAACAGAAAGGATGAAATTATAACTTGCTAAAGTCTTGTTGACTGCAAATAACATTAACAAACATAATTAGCAGCTACTGGCAAATCAAACAAGTACAGGTTACTGCACACATGAATAAGCAATGCTATTTTACTACCCATTTTCTTCATTGTATGCTACCAGTTACCAAAGCTTTTAAATTCAACTTCTATTAACAAACAGTTTCTTTAAAGATAAGGCAGAAAAACTACTTTTCATATATCTGCTTTCTAAAACAAGTTCTGCCATGTTATCCATGCAAGATCATAAAGGAGATAAGGTAAGGAAAAGTATGATAATGACATTTAAGAGCAGAGTTCCAAAAGATGGATGTGAAACTACAAAGGCTAAATTTACCAGGATATGAGGATCCATTTTGTCATGAAATCAGGTCTTGGGCAAGCCCATTTCATAAGTTTAGTAGCTTGGGCAAAGGGCAAACACACGGAAGAACGTACCACATGGGAATTTATATTTATTCTGTTGCAAATATTTTTGAAGCAGAACAGTATTTAACAAAATGGACACTGGACTTCAACAGTCCTTCAAAAAGAAAGCTGCCAACTCAGCTCAAGATAGGCAACTTTAACATTTCTCCATGTTGTAAAAACTATGCAAACATTTCTGTTGTCACCTTCAAGTATTTGGTAAATCATTGTACAACAGGACACTTTAGCTCAGACAATTCATAGACTAATCACAGGCAATTTTCATTTTGCCTAGTAAGTGTTCAGTGAACTACTTAACTTACTTACTACTTTCTCTTTGACAGAAGGGGAGAAAAAGATTGATTGCTGTTTCATAAGCAATCTAAGCTAAAATCCAAGCTAGCACAACATATGATTTTGGTTTTAATGATTTTTTTTTTGTTACTGTGCTGATTATTGTATTGTATGATTAATGATCTACTGCAACTAATCTTTTAAAGATTTTAAAAAAATCCTTTACCTTTAAATAACACCATCTTGAAAGAGCTTTCCCTGCAATTGTGTATATATTTAGGTTGCAGCAATGATAGGAACAGCTTTATTTATCTATTTGCTTTTTCCAAGCAGTAACAACTCAATTTTAACTCAGAGTCTCCTGATTTGTTTCCTTCAAGCTTATAGCTGAGATTCTCTTAAAATAGTATAAACAAATAGCATAAACAAAGTTTTTCATGACTATGAAATAAAAAAAATCAAACAGTTTCATCTAAAGAAATCTGCAAATAATTTTTGGTGAATGGAAGACTAAATCAATGAAAACTCTTTTTAAAATCACTCATAGTTTTAAGAAAACTTATTTTCAGCAACTAAAACCACCTGAAAATATTGACATATAAGCCTGCTTGTTGCATTACAGCAAAACCTAATGGTATGATGTGTGCTGAGAAGCCTGTCAGAATTGCATCACTCAGTGATATTACTGTAAACCTGGAGCTCAACTGCTTATTCTGAAAGTACTATTTAGCAGCTTCAGTGCAGGTTCCAATTTTGGCTAAAAATACAAAGAGGTTCTTGCTGTCAAATCCACATTACATAAGCCACTGTATGATCCTGATTTTGTGCACCTTACCTCAGACAGGGAATTATGTTGGCAACCCATGGCTTGTCTAGAAAAATTCTGCAGTCACAGGGCTCAAGTTCCAGATGGGATGTATGAAAATAGCCTCACAGCAGCTTTTAAAAATGTTCTGGTTTTGGCAATTGACTCATTAGTCTTAAGTGTATATAATGCTATCAAACAGTTACTGTATTTCTCTCTTCAGCTTTTGTCTAATTCAGTGATGGACAAGCTCAATGCATTGGGAAGATCTTGAAAGCTTTTGGAATGAGCAAAAGACTTAATATATAATATATAAACTAACACTGACCTGCCATTTGCCAATTAAGTATTTCCTATTTATATAAGCTAGTATTTTTTTTTCTCTGATTTAATATGACTACAAAGTATATAACTTCTCCATCCAAGGAAGTCTCTCGCTATACTGCTAACATTCACTGTATTTAATATGGAAAGTTGATGGTATTTTTATAAAACTGTTCTGTACAGAATGTAACATTTTATTCAGCAGTACACCCACAACTCGGTGATTTGTGCATCTCCAAAGCACCTGAAATATATTTATGCACTTTAGATTCAGAAGCATTCAATTCTTAATTGAAACAGGCTTGACAACTACAGTTGAATTGTTTCAGAGGTATTATAAAGCTTTGCTGCAAAGGGCTGAACCGAGCAGAAATAAAAGACCTTTTGTAAAATCAAATATGTAGATGACAGTTGGTACAGTCACTGAGTACAGAAAATTCCAGCTTCACGGTTTTTGCAGTTGCAAAAATCTAAGGGACAGAGGTTTTACTTTGTTAACTTGATGTCTCTCTAATTAGGGACACTACTGAGCTGTTTAATAGCCCTTGTGCTGGGTGCAAATAATAATCACCAGAGGCATAGAAGTACTGTGCAGTGGCAAGGGAGGAATGTGATACTGCTTCCCGCACTAAACACAACTAAGCAACACAAAGAGGATATAGTTTTACCTACCCGTATGTGACAAATCAATTTGAGTGAATGGCTTTAGAGTGGTAATAAGGAGCTCTGTCAGTGCATGGGATATAATTTCCATTGTAAATGGGGTCTCACTGATCATCTTCAACAGTGAGACATTTTAATAATAGGTAACACGAGGCCTGGATGCACATGATCTCAAGTCTAGGAGCAGCATCATCTGCTACTTTATTACTCAATGATTGCTTGGTAGCAAAAATATTTCTCCATATCCGTCTGGATTTTGAAAGGGGTACCATGTCTATAATTATGCACTTGGACAGGGTGAGCATAACTGTTCACACACCTTTTCCCTTACTGTCCCACACGTTATTGTAATTCTAGTGCCAACCTGCTGTCGATAAGAGTTTGAAATTGGCTTTGAATGCTAACACAAAGGATTTCCTAGAAGACTCCAAGATTCAGAGTTTGTTCACAGCCTCTTCAAGCAGTGACAGATGGCATACAGGTCTCTCCAAAATGATTATTCTAGTGCTGCCTGGTGAGTACAGATTCCCTAACTGATTTTGAAGTCTGGTGAGGCACTGACAACATGACTTGAGGAACAGTGAGAATAGTGCTGCTATCCTGGGCTGTGAGAATATGAAGAGTATGGTGTTAGATGTGCCAAGGACCATACCAGACTAAAATGTGTGTGGGCAACACTCCCAGCATAAGCAGCTGTACTTACTGGAAAATGAGGTTAGAAATGAGGTAACAACAGGTACAACCTAGTTATGTTGTACCTGTTGGCAACAACCTGCTGTTGTATCAAATAGGAAGACCAAAAATCTTCCCATGCCCACTGCTACCACTGAGTTACAGCAGTATGCTGTGAGCCACTGCTACCACTGAGTTACAGCAGTATGCTGTGAGCCACTGTTCTTAAACCCCAGGGCGTCCCTCTAGGATGCTCTGTGGTGAGGCAATCAGGGTTATGAATCAACACAGATGTAATTTTCAGATGCTTTAATCTTCTGCTACTACAGAATATCCTACTCTTTTGATGTCCCTGGCTGCTGAAGTCATCCTCACTTCTCACTGGGGGAAAGAGTATTTTTGCAGTGTCTCTCAGGAAAACAGCACTACAGCAACACACTGCACAGAGACAGACCTCATGCAACTACCTTCTCATGGTATTAGACCTGAAGGTCAGGGCTAAGACTCCTACCACATAGGTTGGTAGAGCACCATGACTTTGACGGGCAAGAAGGACACCATGTGGCAAATGTTGAAGCCTAGCAGTAGCCTTTTGAATACAACTCTCTCTGAAAAATGGTTAGAAATACAGTCTTTGTAAAGGAAAGACTTGATTAAATACATTGCTGTTGCAGCTCTGACCTACAAAGCTTTTTGGGCTGGAAGAAAGAACCTTACTGATATAATTTGCAGAGCCACAGGATTAAAAAAGTGAAGTTTTGATTCAGTGGGCAGCAGGCAGACAGGCATCTGGATCATCATGATCACTGCAATTTTCTTGTGTCTGCTGCCAGTTACATCTGTAAAAGAGAGCATGGACTAAAAAACCAGCTGCTTGCCAGAATAGCTAGCTGGATAGGAACACTTCTGTGGATCCATGTCACTGGCAGTTCTAGGAAACGATCTCCCCAACGCAACTGAGGACTGAGCCTTTCTTTTTCTTGACTGAAAAGAGAATTTCTACTGCAGAAAACTAAAGCAAAGCAACTCATTATTTTATATATGCCACTCTTCTAAACCTATGAAATATTAGACATTAAAAATAAACAGATGTAAAATGATGAAAACCTGCAATTTCAAATAAATGCCAGCAGGGCTTTAGCACAAACCTCAATATAGCAAAAGGAGGCAAAATCACAAAAAAAATTAAATGGCCTTAAAATTAAAGTCTTTAGAGGAAATCCAGTTATGTCAAAAGGCTTTAGAAGAACGGTTTTGTTCTTGAGACCAATTTCATGCATTACTGCCCCCTGTGAACTCAAACACCAAATAAAATGTTTAATTTTTTTCAGTTTGCAGATTCTTATGGTTCTTCCGACAGGGAACACAGACTCCTAGGCACCACATACCAGAGCTTACTGACGGTACATTTGCTGCTTTTAGCTACCTTCTGTGGCCTTCTCATAAATAATCCAGTCTGTGGACCAGAAACTGAAGGAGCTAAACAAAATCCCTGAGAAAGAAGGAATTCTCTAAAGCAACAACTGTGATAACCTGTAAGTGAATTGCTTTCAGATAAGAATGAGGCCTGATATACAGCAGGGAAAAAAGAACAAATGAACTTGTGATAAGAGGTAACAGAAGAAACCAAGATAACAACACATTACCTTGCTCTTGTTTGATCCTCTCTCTTTCAGCATAGCCAGCAGCAAGCATGTTAATTCTGTTTAGCCACCTGAAATAATATTAAAAAAAGCAGTGATGCTGATCCAGCCTCTTAATTCTTCGGTGCATTTCTATAAAAAAATCAAAGTTAGGAGCATCTGAAGGAGATTCAGGACAAAGTTTCATTTTTATCTTCCCAGCACATTTTCATATTAGACAACTGCTTCCTTTGATACTCTTATGCAGGGAGTCTCCAAATATCTATGAATCTGCTGTTGAACAAACTGTTTTCACAGCAAAGGTTTTATTTTAAATGGAAAACCATGTATGATGTCAAACACCTGTAAAATAAAGGATCTAGAGATAATCAAAGAGCTGTTAAGTCTGGTACTCACAGATATGCCATCACAACACTCCTGCTGTTCTTATTTCTTAAGAATAAATACCACTTTTCAGAGATTTAAGCAACATTTTAAAGCCTGAATTGGTAACTTAGCAGAGGAGCAGAGCAGAAACCAACAATAAAAAGAACAGGTTCACTCCCAGTCAGTGAGGTTTAATTATGCCATTATGTGTTCTAAAGCTTACCTACAATGCCAAGTACAAAGAGAAGGAGGAAGATCAGAATTCACTTTTGTGTTTAAGTCAGAGAAGCAGAGGGAAAAAAGACAGTTGCCTCAACGCAATTCACACCTAAGGCTTTAACATAAATTTAAATTAAAAAAAAATGATTCCATAAACTGCACAAATTAGAAAAAAAACCCAACACAAATTATTGCTATTCTCTTCTAGCGGGGCTGTCATTGCCAAACATACACTCAACTGGCTGTAGCAGAGCACAGCTTCAACTTTCTTCCCCCTTGGGGCTCTCAGTGTATTCATTATCCAAATGCTAAATCAGGTCTTCCATCAACAAGGCTTTAAACCACTATGAGAGTCTCCTGTGGCCGTCCATTCCACGGTAAATCTGGAATTACTTGGTCCAGTCACCCCACAGTCAGGATTTGAGAGGCCTGGTTTGTCAACCTACTGGCTTGCAATTTTACTGCTAGGGTATATGGAGGGACAACTGAAGGTAGGTTTGCATTTTCTTCAAGAATATGAGCCCCCCTGTTTCAGAAAACTGTGCCTGATTGATTTCATTTGCATACTGTATGCACAGAAACAGGATGAAGTATTGCCTCAGCAAGTGATCACCTCTGTAATCACTTCCACATGCCAGCCTTCAAGACTTTTCAGTGCAGGGTAAGCAGGAATCAGACCATAAAATACAGCTGCTGTATTTGAAATTGACTTCTGTCACTGCTCTTCCATAAACAGTGACCATACATATGATCTGTAAATCACATCGATGGTCCATAAACCATTGCACACATTGGGAAGAAAGCACACTGTACATTGGAAAGAGCTTTATTCCTGAAGTGATTATACAATACTTCATGTTAGCAAACAACCAAAATTTCTGCCAGAAGAATAGGGAAGCTGAGGAAAAGACTTAAAATTTCCGTGGTAATTGTTAGGAAGTGCCATACACTTATAAAAATAAATGGCACATAGGAAGAGAAATCCAACAAATCATGTTTCAGGCAATGATACCTCATCTTCACAGCAGAAAGGTGAGCCATACAAAGCTATCTAGTAGTTTCACATTCCTGATAAGTGCAGGCTTTCTTTGGGGAATAAAGCTCACCTATCTTGACAGCTCTGCCAGCCCAAATCAGAGGCACTGAGGCAGGAACCTCACTTACAGCAGTCTGGCCCTGTGCTGCCAAGGGATCAGCAAAGGCCACAGACTTGTCTGGGTCCAAAGGGTAAAGCAATGCAAGCAGAAGAGTGCCTGCTCAGTAAAATGGCATGACAGACAGTGGAAGTCTGCCATGCCTGCCTCTCGCCTATTTTGCCTTTCACATTCCCCATTTGTCTCAGTGTAGCCAGCTGGGAACAGTGCCCTACTGAGCCCCTTTGGATGGGGCTGCTGGCCCCAGAGTATTAGATGATACAGCTAACAAGGTTCTCCTGCTGGAAAACTTAATTCTGTTCTAAATAAGAGAGAGCATTTTGTGTTAATTTGCCTGGCAGTGAGGTTACCAATTAAATTAACAAACACATAACTGACAGTCAGTTGATACTGCCTACAGCTATGGCAGATGACAGTTTCCAGAAAAATGTTATTTCCTAAAAAGTATAATCTAATGAAAACCCATCAAATGTATACCAGTCTGAGACAGAGACAGCAGACTGACTTCACATTTCATGATTTTCTGCAGGTCGTGACCTTTGTCATGGTTTGGAGTATCACCTGCAATGCACTTGTGCTGAATGAGGAGGTAGTGATGTGGCTGTATAAACTGTTAACAACCATGGCTTTTGAGCAGTTTGCCAGTTTAGAAACAAAAAAATGGTATCGACTTCTGTATATATTCTGATATGTGGATGCTAAAGCTTCTTCAGACATGGTTAGAATGTATGGTTAAACAATTAATATTATTTTAATAAAACATTGCTAGAATTACAGTTCATTAAAGTTAGAATCCTGTGAGAAATCTAACACACTGAGCTGGTGTCACAGGGAAATGTAAAGATCTCCTGTAGAATGGGAGTACTGAGGACAAAAGTTCCAAGCATAGTTATACAAATATTCCTCACTATGAATATTAAAAAGTACAGAGCCATAGGACACAGGAAGATTTAAATCTTTCTTCCCTGCAGTGTGCTGTGCCCTGGTAGCCACTGTAACTTTTTGAGGGCAAGAGAACAAGAAAAATACTCCTTCCTTACTGCAATTTCAGCTTTAATTTTCTTCTGAGAGTTATAAAATGTATTTGTCAGGTATGACAGTAAATACAGTGGCTCTGGTAGTTGCCACAGTCATTCAGGTTTCCTTTCTTTCATTTTTCCTTCTTTTTAAGAATAGCACATACATTTCTGGTCAGTATTTAATTAAAACAATGTTACGACACATAGAAAAGGATTAAAATTCCCCAATCTTTCTGTAAAGAAAAATGCACAGTACTGACACTCTCAGAGAATAGAAGGAAACATTTTTCTATCCTATCATCTCATGCTGCAGGTAGATGCAATGCTTTCAGTCAAAGCAGGATGTCATGCTGTCCGTAATCACAAAGCTTGAGGATAGAGGACAAACTTGCTACATGGAACTATGGAAAACTTACAGTGTCTATAAGTACCCAAACACAGTTTAACTGAAATGAAGAGGCCTATGGAATTTTTAGAGGCCTTCTCTACTGAAACCTTTCAGAGATGTTCTCATGTGCTAATACCAAAAGCTGACTTGTCATCCTTCCTCTTGATCATGAAGCAACACTAAGGAAGAAAACATTTATAGATGTCAATACTCAATGTCACAAAAAAGTAAGAGGACAGCTCAGCTACAGCTACTTCCTTGACAGCAGGTCAAGGAGGTTCTCAGACAAATATTCCATATGAAGTTACTGACTGTTTTTCCCTGCCTTAAAGATATAATTTTGGCAGCCATATATGTCATCACTTAAAAAAATGGACAGTTTGGAATAAAAAGGAAGAAAAAAGTATTCTAAGTATTTCAGCCAGCCAACCCTGAAAAGGATGCATTTGGCTGTGAGCTGCTGATCAGGATTTCTGAGTAAAGAACAAATACTTGGTCCATAAAGCAGCAGGCACAGTTACCATGGAAAATCAAAATAAAGTTACACATAGTATCATCAAGTAGAAATATATGGACTGTCTTCTCCATCAGAATATTTTCTTGCAATGGGAATTTTCAAGTAAGATGTTTCTATGACTATACAGTTAAACTAGCAAAGCAGCACTTTGCATCAATAAATGATATTCTGTCCTTCTTTCACCCAGACTAAGCATGTTATATATATGTTGGTGCAACCACACAGATGAAAGGAACTTCAGACAGCACAGCAATAAAGTTCAGTGATCATAGTTCTCCAGGCTCCTTACCAGCATAATGACGTGGCACAGTCATAACAGTAGTGAGAAAATTTGAATAGTGACAGTTACCTGACATTAAAATACCCATTTTATGTGAGTAGATACACACAAACAAAAACTTCATATCCTGCAAGCACATAAAAAAACCCAAACACAACAGCTAAAACATTTTATACAAGGAATGAAGGAATTGAACCATTTTGAACCTTCAGTTAGACTATGTATTAACAGTTACCTACTTTTGTTTCTTCTGCTCCAAGTATAAACACAACTGAAATGAATGCATGATACTCATCAGAATGTATGTCAGAAACTTGACAAGAAAAAAGAACATAAGTTGATTAGTCTTAATTTTACCTAATAAGTTGATTCTGTCGTTGACTTTAGCTAGGTTACAAAATGCTTCTAGACAAGAAGTATTTTATGTCTGAATCTGAAAGATTATTTTTTAGTAACCCACTTTTTTTTATTTCCAATATATTGAGTTAGCTCAATGCTTGTGAAAGTGAACAACTTTTTCTAATACGTTAAACAAAGAGGAAAAAAAATAATTTGGTGAGAGTCTAATGGCAGAATGTAATGCCATGTACGAATGTCAAGTAATTCCAAAGACCTTGACAGGTTCAGTTTTAATTTACATGTATATAACTCATCTCAAAATTTGGCCAAGTTCATTCTAAATGAATTAATGAGCACTTATTTCAAAATCTGATAAAAAAAGGATTTGTGCTGGGAAGATAAAAATCTGGTTCTTGGGTTTCAGACCTTCCAACATATTTTTAAATAGCTGATGCATATTTGTTGCTGCTTTCTTACTACTGAACAATATATAAATTTTTATCCTTAGAAACAAGGTGCCTTGTCATACTGACTGAGGACCTGCTGACAGAAATCATTTATCTGCTGCTGTAGTTCAGGCTATGCCAAATAGACCATGCTATTATTCTGTTTGCTGTGCAGCAAATTGCGTTTTGAGTGACTGGCTTGACAGAATTATCAAGGAAAGGGAAGCTTAAAACTTTACAAACAAATAAAAAGGTTTTAAGTTTTCTGAGGAGAGACTTTTAAAGTAAGCCTTAATCATACATGAACTTTTGAAGAAACTGACAGCTATTTCTAAATGAAAGCAAGCATACATAGTATTGGCATACTTTTCCAGTTAAATATTATCAGTAAAGAACCAGCAATACCTTGAAGGTCCTCTGCCAGGTAGCTGAATCTAGCACACATAGGAGATACTAAACTATGATTATAGAACTTACTAAGCTTTATGTGTTGAGTTATATCCTATTTTTCCTCTGTTTTAAAAGCAATTTTGCTCAGCAAGGATCTCCATGGACATTATCTAAGATGGAACAATTCCCAGGTTGCAGTAATAGATTTTTATTTGTGTCCTCTGTCATAGGATATGCCACCTCTGATACATGTATTCTCTCCAGAGATTGTCACCTCTGGATAGGTGGATTCTTTGCTGGGTTGGAAACTGTCTGGATGGTTGATCCCAAAGAGTGGTGTTATATGGCATCACATCTAGTTAGAAACCAGTCACTAGTGGTGTCCCACAGGCCTTGGTGTTAGGGCCAGTGTTGTTTAATATCCTCTTTGATGATCTGGATGAGGCAATTGAGTGCACCATCAGTAAATTTGTGGATGACACCAAGTTCGCTGGGAATGTTGATCTGCTGGAGAATAGGAAGGCTCTGCAGAGAGATCTGGACAGGCTGGGTTGATGAACTGTGGTCAATGGTGTAAGTTTCAAAAAGGCAAAGTGCCGGATCCTGCATTTGGGCCACAACAGTCCTGTGGAATGCTACAGGCTTGGGGAAGAGTGGCTGGAAAGCGGCTCAGTGGAAAAGGACCTGGGGGTGTTGACTGATGAAGCTGAACATAAGGCAGCTTTTACCCAGGCAGCCAAGAAGACCGATGGCATCCTGGCCTGTATTAGAATTAGTGTGGCCAGGAGGACTAGGAAGTGACCATCCCCCTGTATTCGGCACTGGTGAGGCTGCACCTCAAATCCTGTGTTCAGTTCTGGGGCCTCTCACTATGAGAAAGACACTGAGGTGCTGGAGCAGGCCCAGGAAAGGGCAACAAAGTTGGCAAAGGACCCTGGAGAACAAGTCTTACAAAGAATGGGTGAGGGTACTGGAGTGTTTAGTCTGGAGAAGGCTCAGGGGGGACCTTATAGCTGTCTACAACTACCTGGAAGGAGGCTCTAACGAGGTGGGTATAGGTCTCTTCTCCCAAGTAACAAGTGAAAAGACAAGTGGCAACAGCCTCAAGCTGCACCAGGAGAGGTTTAGACTGAATATTAGGGGAAATTTTTTCACAGAAAGGGTGCTCAGGCATTGGAACAGGCTGCCGAGGGAAGTGGTGGAATCACCATCCATGAAAGGATTCAAAAACTCTGTAGATGAGGCCCTCAGTGACATGGTTTAGTGGTGGACTTGGCAGTCCTGGGGTAATGGTTGGACTTGATCTCAAAGGTCTTTTCTAACCTACTTGATTCTATGATTCTGTGATGTATTATTCTGAACTGAATTAATTTCAAGTTATGTTGTACATAAAAATGAAATAAATTCCAAAATATTTAAATAGACATGAGATCCACACTTTTAATTTACCATTTGAATGAATTAGAAGGAGCTGTGTCTATTTTGTGCTGAAGTCTCAATCACTGCTGAAAAAATAGCACAAATGGCTTCAGATTCAGTAAAATGCAATACCCGAAGAACTAGGACTTAAGGCCTTGATTTTTTTGAGTTGCTGGAATTTTCTCCACTAAATTCAACACAACCAAATTTTCACTTCGACATGTGGGTTAAATTCATGGCAATAGAGAGAATCTGCAAAATAAATTCATTGTAATCCCTACCTCCTTTTTCCAGACTAGCAGAATTAAAATCAGCAAGTGTTTTAAACCTTTCTCCAACTTCTCATTCTCTCAAGGACCAGAAATAGAAGCATCCACAGATCAAGCATCACATATCTTTGGAATATATTAGGAAGCAGAGCTGGAGATATTGCACCTTTGTAGGTGCTGCACAAACAAAGGTAAAAATCTGAAATTCTGAAATTGTGGTTGGATGTTGTTTCACATACTGCATTCATTTCTTTCTAGAAAGTGGGAATCTTGATTCAAAAAATCTTCAAACCTTTGTTAAAAAAAAAAGTAATTTTTGCATGAATTGAATATTTAGCGTATGCAGCTGCTCAGAAACAATGCTACTCTGCAATTATTTTCTCAGCTATTAAACTTAACTTTTAGATTAGCGTATAATTTATTAGCACAGTGTAATTACTAGCTTCAAGAAGTGTCACATTTAAGGAATGGTTCCTTGAACTTTGCTAGATTTCCTTACCTGTTCATGTCATCTAGATGTTCAGCAGCAAAATAAAAACTTTTGATCTTAGGATGGCAGGCTTTGAATGCACTGTAGAGGAAAAGCATAGTTATAAAAATGTAATGTCAAAACTCTTGGTTTTTAAACTGTAAGATAGTGTGGTCACCAAGTAATGAGTTGCGTTCTGGTTTCCTGAGGTGGCAGATGTACCCAAACAATATATAAACATATAACTTTTAGACTTGCACCAGACTTCACCGAGTGCTCTTGAAAGACATATTTCTAAATAATGATTTATCCATATGTGGATAGATATTGTTCAACAATCAACTGTAGTGCACTATATTTAGATAAGGTTAACCAGTTAGGATTATAATTTCATGTATCAGGTAACTTTGCTGATGTACCTCTAGGTGTCAATTTTTTCTGAACAGAAAACTGGCTGAACAATTTATTTGATACAATATAAGAACTCTTAGTCCTGGTGATTTCTCAAATCCCAATGACCTTCAGATTTCCTTTAGCTGTAATGAATAGATTTCAAACAGAAGAACATGATGCACTGATTGACTTCTGAAAAGCTGTTATAAATCAACACTGATTTCAACCTTAAGGTCATTCTAAAGCAACGGGCAATTACAGCTCATCCTTTCTTTCCACCAAAGTAATCAACATGACTGGCTGAGAGAATTACTGCATTTCGTACATAATATGAAATAAATTACTAGAAAGCATTTTCTAACTGTGTTGGATAAAGATTTATGTCGAAATACTTGAAGATCCAGAAAATGCATCTGAAAGTAATTAATAATTTACAGTCCAGAAGAATAATTTTTGAGAATAGCCTGAAGGTCTCTCTTAAAAGGAGAACAAAAAATGCATGACAGTCCCAAAGAAAATAAGGAAAACTGCAAACATGACACATGAAAAACATCATTACCATTTTTCTGAGACACAATGGATTAGAGAATAAGAATTTTTTTTACATATCTCTTTATATATATATAATCCATTGTGTCATCAGAAAAATGGTGATGACGTACTTCATGTGTATCATGCTTGCAGTTTTCAGTATATATGCCTCTGTGTGCACATATATGTAAATATACGAAAACTGATTTTTAAGAAACAAAGGATATATTCAACAGGTACCAAATTGGGTACAAACCCCCAAAGTAAGCAGAGTGCAGTTCTGAGGAATTAATTGCCTTTATTCTGTTATCCTAACAAAACAGAGAAAATGAGCCACTTCGATAATGCAGCCCAGGGACACCGGACAGTATGTCCAAGTAGATGTATTTTTAATATTTTTTTAATGAAGTTTTCATTTTCTGCCCTTGGAAACTATAATGAAGGGTACAATTCATCCTGAAGAGCTATGTAGACCAACTGATACAAGATCAGTGTCTTCTTTAGAACTGTATGTACTGCAAACCCTACTGGTTTACTTTTGCAATTGTTTTTCTCTACAAACATCAGTGATTCAACAGTCTTAGTAAACTTTAAAGAACAGTAAAAGGCATTAAAAAGCAATATAAAAAGTCTTCAACACTAGTTACTCCAAAAATACCTCTGTGGGAAGACGGAGCTGTCACATTGCTATATACGCTTGACTTTGTGTCTAAAAAAGAAATGGATTTGTGCAATGGCACAAATCTGGACAGAGGCAAATACACAGCTAGGTGAGAAGTTATTTAAGACCTTTAAAAAATGCAGCAAATCATTGTCATTCTCTTATTTTTACTCTGCCTCAAAACTAAGAACACTGTGTCTGCAAACTTTGAGATGACACTGAATAATTTGGAGTTAAATGAAAGATTGATGCCTGACCATTAACTTGCAGATTTTTTTATTTGGATTATTTTTATTTGGATTTTATTATGCTTAAAGCTCTTTATTAAGCCTAAAGGTATTTCACATATACACAGAAACCTGCATCAAACACCTCTCTCCCCCTACAAAACCAACAAAACAAAAAAAAAAAAAACAAACCAGAAAAGAAAGGAAAACTAGGAAAATAAAGGGACAGAAGCAGCCTTCTTGCTCTTAATTCATTTTGCTCTAGTCAAGGAATGCAGTTCATGGTAAAGTAAAAAAACCTTCTCCAGGAAAGAGCGTGCAGAAACCACAGTGAATTTGCCTCTTTTGTATGAACTTATGATACAACCAAATGTCCATAATGGATCATAAAGTCCATTATGTCACTGGGTGAAGGGAAAACCTTGTTCTTTGTTCCACTTTTTCTACTGTGTAATTGCATTATTTTTGTGCGTACTTACTATTTCTTGCGGCATTCACTGGCTCTGTCAATTTTAAATTCAGGTAGACTGATGAAACCTTCTGCTTTTTCATCCTGCAAAGGTAGTTCTAGATATTACTGTTGTTAAGGTGTTTGTTGGAAAAAAAAACAACCCACCACACTGAAAACTTAAAAATATTTCCACTTGCCTGCTTCTTACATAAGGAATACTAACGTATGCTCTGCTCTGGCAAACCGCCTACTGAAGTCACTGGGACTTTTGCTAAAATAGTAAGAGAGATCCCTTGGTGTAAAGTACAATTTTAGATACCCAGTTTTCTCAAACAATTTCATAGCTGAAACAGCGTTTGAAAATACAGAAGATGACTAAAAGTATTCAGGCAATTAATTATTGTAATTAATTTGGGGGAAAGATGGATTAATTAGTAAGGAGAAATGCAGCCTACTGTAAGAAACAGGAAAAAAAGTAATTTCAATGTGTGCTGTTTACCATCTTTATATATCATATCTAAGAGGCACTGTACCTCTTCATCTACTTTCATCTGTCTTCAACACTCACAGAAGAAGACATCTGACCTTCCTCTCCCCTCCTCTAAAGCCTTGCTCATAGTTCATTTTATCAGATATTCAGTCTCCCTTGACTTTTCACAATTTGAAAACATTTTTTTATTTTAAGCCACTAGCACATCAATAACACAGACTCTCTTATTTAGCTGCTGATAACTTTGCATGAGAAATTAATAGAGGATCATGAAAGTGAAGCTTAATATACGCAAATGTTATGTTAAGGAATTCCACAGAATTACACATTTTTCTCAGAATCTCCATAGTTACTTATGCAGCCCATATGACTATGTGCTTTCTTAAAAATAAACAGAAGACATAAATCAGCATGTAAAACTGGATCTGTACCTGTGGAAGGTACAAGTTTGTAACAGGTTCTGCATTAGCATGCATTTTAAAATCAAAAGGACATTGTTTAGAATAATCTTGCTATTCTTATTTTTTTGCATGGCTGGCTAAGGAAACAGAATTTTGGCAAGATCACTGTTTACTTGACTGTCCATCTGCCACTGATGCTCCCTTCACCAGCTTGTGAATCTATTGGTGACTGCAGACAATTTGATGACAGAGCTGAGATCTCAAAAATAACCAAGTCTCAGCAAGTCCCAGGGAAAATTGGAGCAAGGGGGAGGCGGAGGTGGTCAGAACATTGCCCTTGCCATGGTAAAGTAGGGCACAACTCAGTAGTTCCACATCCTCCTTAGCCATGTTTGGTGACCACTCATTGTAGTTATAAATTACTGCCTTGATGAGCATTTCGTAATAGGCCTTGAAGAGGGAGGACAGAGAGAAGGGAGTTAGGGTAACTTATCTGGAGCTGGGATCAAGGCATAAATGGTATGAGTTTGTGGCAAAACATGCTTCAATAACTATTCATAGAATGACCTGCTTTCTGTATACTCAGGAAAAAGTTGTGTTTCACAATATTTTTAAAAGGATATGCGTAAATGCTTGCAGTGATTGAAAGAACAAGTCCAGGACTGCATGCCTCTACCTGTTGGCAGTGATTTTACCTCAGCATATTTACTAACAAACTAATGGAGTTTAATATTAATGTTTCCTAACTCACTAGCAAAAAGTTCTCTTGGTAAACCTGATATAAATAAACATGCATTAATGCAGAACATGTTACACAATCAAAGCTGCACACAATTCAGTTGGGTTGCTCCAGCACTCTTAAGTTCAGCATATATGAGCACCAAAAGCTTATCAAAAGCTACAAAAAAGGAGGACTCAACTGAGAAAAAAAAAACATCTTCCTTAAATGCCAGAGGTTTTGGTGATTTCAATAGCATAGATAAACAAGGAGCACCAGGCAGTACATCATTAAAGTTTACACTCCCATGGGTAAGGTTAAATGACAGGATTAAACAGCTACCTATTCCCTTTCAATGGTTTGAAAATAGATTTATTTTAAGCTGGTGAGAGCAGGACACAGGAAAATGTGTTATTTCTCCTTGTAGTACATAGCGAATTTGAAGGACCAAGTATCTCCAGACCTTAATGGTAATTTAGTCAGTCGGTTAATATTAATTTCAGTATGGTTATTTGGGTGAATAAAATTATTCACATACATAAGCACACAAAGCACTGGCTTCCCACTCAGTCATAAAACCAGCAGTACACAGAGTATTTGCCGAGGCAATGAGCGTAGATACTTACCTCTTCATTGATATACCAATATAGAGATGTATCCTTCAGAACAAACCAGTATTTTTTCCATTTCTGGGAGAAATAACTCTTGGCATCTTTCTTTTTCCAAAGCCAGCCTTCACAGTCCCCTCGACCGAGATCTTTACATGAGATCCTTCTTTTGCTTTTACCTGGAATAGGAGCTGAAAATGACGAGGTGATGTGAAAGCATTTGATTTGTCCACTAAATCAATAAGACAGCTAGCCAGAAAGCACTATGCACTTGTTTAAGAAAATCAATTAAAAATTTCAACCTCGATTTCCCATAAATAGATTTTCCAAGCATTCTATTTCAACCCCAAAGTCTACGTAAGGTACTGTAAGTTAAAAATCAAAATAAATCAAAGCAAATCATGTTCAGTACCTCACAAAGCTCATATTCTATGGACAAGACAGAAAGACAAGATATTATAGATAAAAGAAAGGCAAGATATTTGAAATCAGAAAAATGGTTATTTTTAGTTTTCAAAAAAAGTAATATTTCACCTCAAAGCACACAGTATATAAATTAATGTACTTTCACACTTGGCTGTCAAATACAACTATGCAAATACTTCATGGGTATTCAAAACCTTCTCTTTGTAACTGCTTTTGCAACTAAGGCTTTTACACTTCTATATGAAAAGAGGACAATTTACTATGCTAAAAATTACCCTGACAGCTTAGGTAATGAGCAAGGACTGCAGTAAGGCATTACATGCACACAACTGGAAAAAATAGCCCTGGCCCCAAAGATGCATTCAAAAAAGTATTAAAAAAAAAAAAAAAACAGCATCAGATATATTCATGTAGAGGAGCATGAGGAAACTACCAGAATAACAGCTTCTCAACATGATCAAGTGAAATAAACATTGAATAGGACCTAAAAAGTTCTAGTTCTAAAGATTCTGCAGTACTATAAATATTAATTTTGGCAATTCCCTTCCTACCAATACATGAAAACAAATTTATGTTTTACCTTTGTTCTTCTTTTTACTTTTCTGCTGCAGAGAAGACTGCTGAAATGTCTACAAAAAAAGCAAAATCAAAGAAGTGAAAATACAATATTTATATTTAACCACATTCTTATCATAAGAGAAGTATAACACTGCAAACACTGAAGTCATCACCGGGTAACACAAGCCAACAGACTTCTAATCCTCAGAAAAAAAACCATAATTTTAGTTCATCTGCTCATAAGGTTGTAAAGCAAAAGCACACAGTGAAACATCTTAAAAGAGACCACAAATTACTTTACCAACAACTGAAATTTCTGCTAATAAGGAAGGAATGCCTCCCTTTGGTTAGTATGATAGTGAAGCTACACTGCTTGTGCATTTCTAAACAGCGTCTCATTAAGGTCTTCTTGATATAAAAATGCAACTTTGCAAATTAACACTGCCTAGTGCAAGGTGTGAAGGCATTTATGTGATGGTCTTTAGATCAGACAGTTTGTTTAGAAACAGGCCCGATATTTTTAAAGTTATCAATAAAATTCTGCTAAATCACAACGTGAAAAAGCCTCCCAAATAAATATTCTGAAATAGAAGCCACTTTCCATTTGACCAGTTTCCAACTGGAAGTATTTCTCTCTAATTGATCCACTCATATGAACCAAACCATTGCCTTGACAGTGAGACAGGAAAGAAATTATTCCTTTACTCAAGATATTAGCTTATTAAAAATGGCAATACATATTAACATATTCCATGGTAATTTTTGGTAAAAAACTTTGATTCAGATAATCACTATCACTCTAGTTATTTAAAAAATAAATCTGTAATTAATCGCTCCAAAATTTAAAGACATCATTTTAGGAATTTTGAATTTTAGTTTTCTATAGACAAATGTATTTGAGAATGCTAAAACTAAGACAAGGCCAAAGCTGAGTGTCTGAGTATTAAAACCTCTTATTTCAGCTTACAATAAAGCAATAAAAAAATCAAAGCTTTTGCGCCACTTGATAAAAATAAATCTAAACAAAAGCACTGAGAACCCTGTGATCCCAAATCCTCTTCTTTGCAGATAAGACAAACCCTTACCCCAGCTTACAAGGCTTCCTTTTCAATTAAAAAACTGCTTTTTATTTTCTCCTCCCCACTTCCCTCCCCACCTGAGCTCATACAGGAGGCTGAGGAGCAGCTACCAAAGTATGTCTCGCCTTACAGCTGAGACATTCTCAAGCAGCAAATACTAACATGTCCATGGGAACAAATTACCAGTAATACAACAATAATTAAGTGTCGTGTATAAAAATTAACTGACTTTGAAGATGTGTTGATCACTTGTAGACTGTATCTAAAGAAAACTATTCACCCGTATTACCATCTCAGATGGCCAAAATAGGTATCCACTGGGAACACAAAAGGAGCCCATTTGTTTTTATTTCCTGGCTCTGGTTCTTTTAATTCTGCTATTGGTATCAACTCAACTAGCACCAGCTCTCAGCAAGCCAAGACAGAAACTGCATCCCAACTTAAGTGACACGAAATATTTCGACCTTAGTAGGACTAAGAGAGATCTTTATGGTCCAGGAATCAGAGTGACTGGGCAGAGCTGTGTAAATAACTCATGACACTTTGAAAATCTTACCTAGCCCAAAGTGTTTGAAAAACCACACACACCCATACAAACCCAAAACTTTAGCACTTCTCAGTGCACAACCCAGACAATTTCATTCTGCTGCTTGACTTATCTGTACTAATGTTTTCACAGTAAAAAAACTGAAAAGGAAAATCTTTGCTTGGTTTTCTTATAAGTGATTATGAAAGCAGATTAGAACAATAGGAAAAGCCTGCTCTTTAAATGTTTCAACTGTAAATTGAACCTGAAAACGTGAGCTTGCACCTCTCAACTTCTGAGTCAGTTTTTGGGAAGAAAGGGTAATGAAATGTTATCAGGTTCTAATAGGAAGACAACGTGTAATTTAAACGTCTAGCCATCTTTCCATACATTATGGCATATTGAAAAAAAGAAAGGTTTTATTAAATTCAGTTATTATTCTAAATGAGCTCATTAAATTAAATTGCAATTAAGGACAAAATCTTCAACTGACTGAAGTTCCTGGGAACTATTAAACCACCTTCAGTGATTTTAGCTAACACTTTAGATTATGCAGACTTCAGGATTCAAGTTGGTTTGTCCTTTGCAAAAACAGCATCAGCTTTTTTTTTTCTTTTTAAACCTGGAAGATGTCTATGTAAACCATATAATACATAATATATAATAAAAAAAAAAAAAACAAGCAGGTGAGGATGAAATCTAAAAGTGCTTCTTCTGTTGCTTTTTTTAGGAAATTATTGGATGCAATCTGCTGCCTCTTCCAAGTTATTAGAAAATGCTTAATGCCATTTTCTCAGTGTCATTTAGAATCACAGAATGATAAATGAGGACATATCCCTCCTCTTACTCTGAGAAAGTCTTGCTTTGAAGCCAATGCTATTGATTTGGGTCAACTGGTTATTTTGCCGAACTTCAAGAGACTGAGGAGGAAGTCTAAATATTTGGGGTCAAACTATTCCTGTATAAGAGCTTCTCTAAGATCTAAGATAAATTCCATGTGTGACCTATAGAAGATTATATCCATGTCCAAAAAATAGGTCTATTCTAATATTTACTTGAACCCCTTCATGGTGACAGAATTTGTAGGTCTACCAAAATAGAAGACCATAACTGAAGCTTCTCTGAAGATTTGGATTGGCCATAGCAATTAGTACTAAATTTGACAGCTCCTAAAATCCTCTTTCAAGTTCTTATTTGTTTCTTCACTTTTCTTCAGAGATTTTGCACTTGCTCATTTTTCATAAACCTGGAAGAGAGAACCAGGTTATAGAAATAATAATCCCAATTCTTTACCTGAATTTCAGCTCAGTATGATTGGGAAGGAAAATGACAGGTATCTTTATAGTTTTTTTGAGAGCTCAAGATAATCCAATTTTTCTCAAGCTTCAAGTTTAGACTTGAAGGAACTATTTACAGCCAGACAATTCCTCTCTGTCTCTGTAAGATAACTTTCTCTAGTTTCAGCAGTGCAGCTTGTAACATTTGTGATTACTGGAACTTTCTGCTGCAGATGGAAAAGACAGTATCTAGAAAAAGCTGGTGTTTCCAATTATTTGATCTCTCACACTCAATACTTTGAGAACGCCAGCAATGTCCTGTTTTCGTAGTTTTGATACACCACATATACATGTTTCTCTGCATTTGGTATGCTGATATTCAATATTTCAGAGCTAAAAGAGTGAAGAGGGGGGAAAAAAGCTATTTATATTACACTGTCATACTATCCATGACTATTACAAGTCATGCTCCAAGGTATTCCCAATAGAAGATTTTGCCAGAATCTTATTTGTTGACCATCTAGTTTAGTTTCTATTAAGAGCTAGTGACAGTGAGTATTAATTATTTTTGTGGGTATTTATGGAAAACATAGTTTTCAAGCACTATGTTACAAAGGTATAATGACAGATGACCTCTGACAGCTCAGAGAGTTTGAAAGCTCTTGCCAATCAGTAGCAGAATTTAATTCACAACAGATAACTGGTTTGTTTACAGCAAGAGCAGGTATTAACATGTTATTGGGTTTAGCCCTCAAAATAAGCAAAAAGATCACTGCTCATAGTCAGCTAGGCCTTGAAGCTATCTTAGTCCACACAGACCATCTGCAAGGTATTTTCTGAGGAACGAGCTGAAGCTAGGCCACAATGGACTTTATTAGCATAAGAGAGAAGAGACGAGGTATGATCTGATGTTCTGAGTTACAAGGGCTAAGGATCAAATGAAGCATCTATAGGTGAAATTACACTTGAAAGGGAACCCGCTAAATTGTGGGTCAAGGAAAGACTATGTTCTAAGTTATGATCCTATTTAGGAAGGCAAAGACTTCACTGCCTTGTTTGAATAGTTCTTGTTGACTGGGGTTCAGAGACTGCTAGTAGAAAACTTGTCTGCAAAAAAATCTCATACTTTGCATATCTGACTTGTCAGGTCATGCAGGGTGTTTTAGGAAATATTCCCATTCCTGAAATCACAAACACTAAGATTATTCCAAATCCTATTCTATTTTCTTTTCTTCTTCCATTTTGCCGGATAATTGTTAATTTTTTATGTACCTCTGGACATTGAACTTCTCACATACATCCAGTATTCTCCAGTTTATCTGTGGCTATAAGTACTTAGTTGCCCAAAATCAGTACTAAGTGGCACTACAGCTATGTATATAGTATTTTCGATAAGCTGCAAGAGCTCTAGTTTACATAATCCTTCCAAATGCAGGGCTTCAGTCTGGACAGGTAAAATGCAAATACAGTAAATGGGATGGTGTATGTAAGAGCCAATCTAATACAAAAGCATGACAGTAAATTTATGAAAGCTGATTCAGAAATATTTCCTATGCTAAAATCACAGGCTGATGACAAAACGGTCATTATATATGAGTAATATATAAATCCATGGTGAGTTTGAAAAAAAAAAAGTGATTTAAAGACAAAGGATGCCACAGTTGATTAAAAGTGTCCTGAAACTTTCAGTCTTGCCTACCAAAACCATAATGTATTGAATCAAATCTTGATTTTTTTGTACATTGGTAATAGATACTTCTGCTCTCCCTGTACAGCTCTCTCTCCTCTTAAGCACACTCTATAGTAAAAATACCAGATCTGGGTATTTACTAAGTTCTAGCCTAAAACATGTAATACTAATACACAGTATGAGCATTATGTATGTACAGACTTTCAAAAGTGAGCTTTTGTAGTAGAAACAAAATAATATCAAGAAGTAATGCAGAGTCATTATATTAAATATCCTGTGCATATTTCTCTTTTAAATGGCAGGTATGTCAGAGAGAAGCACGAAGCGCTGGTTCTGCAAATGGGTTGAGAGAGGCACAGCCATTGCCAGATCAGATATCAGAATTGATGGCTGATTTGTTATCCTACATACCATATTCCTCCTCCTCCTCCTTACTTAGTCTTGCTTTTCAGAGCTGTAAAAAGATGTTTAAACACTAAGGCCAAATGAACCTGTATTTGCAAATTTGGCAAAGCAATAGTTTCCTTGGCAGCAGCCAAAAAATCCATTTCAGGTGAGATAATTTTCTACATCTACCTGACAACCAAAGGCTCCATTCCTATTGATTCTCTCCTTCCCCACAGCAGCTTCATGAACTGCTTCTAGAAATTACTAGATCTATATAGATCTAGTACATATATATATGTAGATCTATCTATAGATAGATAGCTATAACGTCTATCATGCATGGTCATAGCTCTAACTGGGTTCCTGTATTTTTGGAGGTCTGACCGTGAACTCCAAATACATGCATCTTGTTAGTGACCACAAGAATAAAAAACCAGTATGTGTCTTAAGAGGAATATGTGAAAAGCTTTTTACTGTAAAAAATGTAGCCTGAGACCCTGAAGCTGCAAACCTTTAGTTGCCTCTTTTGTAGGCAATTGCTATGTTACCTGCACAGGCTGCTGTCCTTATTACATAGTCTACAAGGGCTGATACTATCAAAGATGTCTAATGTTTTCATACAGCTGTTCCTATAGCTGCTTATCCAGGAAGAATATGCTAGCTAAGGACAGAACTATGGTTGTTTGAAATGTGACAGCAAGTACAGCTTTTCTGTTCAGAGATTCTTATTCATTTTCCCAGACCTAAACTTTTTCTTGTAATTTGGGGGCAGCGTCTGTGGAAAACGTTGCATTAGCTGGATGCAAATTTGCAGTGGCACAAGATAGTACAAATTGTTTTTGCAACACTGTTAGCATAACTCAAGCAAAAATGAGAACAAAAAAGTGTTTTTTAAATCTTCAGGTCATGTGAGAAAGCAATACACAGTGGTCCTGCTTTCCACCACCAGGGAAAGATTTTCCTTCTTAGCCATTAAGCCACAGGACTCTTTAATTGAAACACCAAAGCAGTAAAACTGGACAACATCGGATTTAAATGAGAGTTCTCATACTCCCCCACTGTCTTTTCAACTGACAGAACAAGGACTGCAGCACTGTCATAGCTGCCTGTAAATGAGGACAAAAAAGTTAAACTAGACAAGTGCTGTTCATTAGAATAATTTATTCTGAGATCACTCTTCTGCTCTGTATCTACTCTGAAACATGTAATTTTGGCAACTCCCACACTGTTTTTATTGACAGTAAATCATCTGAGAGAGAAGGTTGGTCTCGAAAACTGTAAGTATTCCTTAATGGGAAAAGTCCAAGACACATCAGTTTGTTCCATCACAGTGTATGTTTCAACTTCATCTATATAAGAAGGAAAAAGAAACTTAGCGGTCATATATCACAAAACAGTATTTTATACTTTTTTGATTTCTATGCCAGAGCAATTCTCATTTTCATCTCTTACTGAAGCAACTGGACCAGAGAACCGCAAAATGGCTGAGGCAGGAAGGGTACCTTTGGAGACTATCTTATCCAGTCCTGCTCCTCAAAGCAAGGTCAGCTAGAGCAGGTTGCTCAGGGCTGTGTTGAGTTGACTTTTAGTACCTCTAAAGATGAAGACTCCACAAACTGCATGGGCAACCTGCCCCAGTTAAAGCATCTTCCCAATAAAAGTAGTTTTTTCTTATGTTTACATGGAATTTCCTGAATTTCAATTTATGTCCATTGCCTTTTGTCTTTTCACAAAGTATTGCTGAGACTAGTCAACACATATGAACTCTAGAAGCCTTGTAGAGTGCTAGTTCCCTGCTGTGGTGCTCCTAGAGCAAATATCAGTCCATCAAACAAACCTCTTTCAAAAGACACAGTTTCCCCCAGGAAAAATCTGGTTTTGCTTAGAACATTTCTGTTTGATTCACAGGAAATGTAGGTTTTTATCTGTATATTTATCTACACATTATAAGACTATCCAAGCAGTTGTAAGAAACATTCTGCAGGTCGCCTATGTTAGATTAGAGAAGT
Source organism: Forpus xanthops (assembly GCA_032466535.1). NCBI lineage: Eukaryota > Metazoa > Chordata > Aves > Psittaciformes > Psittacidae > Forpus > Forpus xanthops. Next base: position 39,759 of record JASSUY010028839.1, read on the forward strand.
GGTCATCGGCACAGCATGCAACTAATCCTGAGCCTTTTGGGGAGAAAACTACTGTAAAACACCAGAGAAGTCAACCCCAGGGCATTAACAAAATTTTGCAACAGACCCAGGGACTTTTTAGATGAAAAATCATTAGATTAAATAAAGGTTCCTTGCTGCCCTACAACACCTACATGTTTGCTTATGGTGGAAAATAGTACATACACAGGTCCTTCTGTAGGAAAGTCAGCAACACTGCTGACTGTGTCCCTCAGCATGATCTCTTTTGTATTACTCAGCCTGACTGTGTGACAGAGAAAAGTGCAGGGGATGTAGGAGGTCTGTAATGAATGAGGGCAGAACTGAGAAAACAGATTTTTGCTTTAGGGAAGATATACTCTTGCAAGCTATTTTCTGTTAGCACTTGGTCATAGCATTATTTCAGCAAAATGAACAGAAAACTCATTTTGACTTTGAGTAGAGGAGAAGTTTCCATGAGGCAATGAGGGAAAGAACATTTCTACCTCAGCCATTATACATTCTACTAAAATTCAAACACTTCAATTGCACCTATGAATTAAGGTAGAAAAAGAACAGTTAATTCCAGGATGAAAGTTACATTACTTGCTGGAATTCAGTAAAATGGCCTCTAAGCATAGGATGAAACAGCATTTCTCAAAAGGTGGGGAAAGATAACATTAGGGGGTTTAATTCTGCGCTGGCTATGGTGGTTTTATGGGTACAAATAATCTTACAAAATTAGTTTTACACTTCATTCTGAAGTCAGAATTTTGTAGTGTTAGAAATATCTGCTTGGGCTAATCTGAAAGAAGAGGGATATATCTGCAGAATGAACAAAAAGTAGCTATCTCTATATGAAAAATATGAAGGCCTGTTCCTCTACAGCAAAGTAGCAGAGATGGATTGGCTAACTCAGATCAGGAGCTAAGCAACAAGCACTTCTTTCCAGTAAAATAGAAACACCTAACAAACCAACTTCTGTTCAAGAGCTGCACTGCTGCAAAGAGCCATTTTCCAACCAGGTGCAGCCATACAATCTCCCACATTATGTGTCAGCAATATGCTTAAGAGGCCACCACCGTGTAAACGGGGAAGAGGAATGAGGCAGGGACTCCTGCAGAGTCAAAACCACCACTTTGTAAAAATCACTTGCTCAGAAACAATTGTGCTGCTTGTCAAAACATTTTGATTAAATGATACTCTTGCACTCTTTAATTCCAACATCACTTTCACCACTCAGTACAAGTTTTTCAGAAGGCCAAATTTCATGATGCATGACAGCCAGTGTCCTTGATTCACTGCTTTCATAGCCCAGCACATCCCTTTTCCTTGTGGAGAAAGAAGTACAGAGAGGAGCCAGTTGAGAAGTCAGGAACTAGATCCAAGTTCCATTGCCGTGACACCCCCTGTCATATTGTAGTGATAACTCATGCTGACTCCCCTCTGTACAATGCCTGATGTACACTTCTCTGCTACAATATGCTGTGCTTAATCTTTTCTTTATCAAAGAGGAATAAATGAGGAACTAAATCATGTATTCTACAGTAAAAAAAAAAAACAAAATAATAAATCCCTCAAATGTGCTATTGTGATTGTATCAGCTACAAGTAATGTACCTTAGTGGTGTACAAACAATGCTAATACCAACAAAGGCAGTTCTCTATCAGTTAATAAAAGCAGGATAGAACCCAGAACGATTAATTGAAATGGGTAACAGAAAAAATACAGAATGAGGATGTGAAAGGACATTAGGAAATGATCTGAGCTGGGAGATTTATTAGTCTACAGATCTACATCTCCTGACAATGGAAAATTACACTTTCAAAGCATTATATCATATGCAGTAAGGAATAAATCTAGTCTGGTAGAGCTGGACTAGATGACCTTTACAGTAACTCAGTTTTAAAGAATTCCCCAGCTTCATCACAGAAAGAAATTATAACAGACCATTTTTTCCCTCAAGGTCAGATGCAAAAGAAGGTAATGGGGAAAGCTGAAAAAAAAACTTTTCCACAAAAACCTCTAAGTGCGCTCCATGATGGCCCATAAACCAGTATCACCTCATCTCTGGGGCATTTTGCTTCGCTGCAATAGTTAACTCTGGATTCTACTAAAGAAGACATAGTATATAGAAATACATGCAAAATCTCCCACATTCAATACCTTCAAATCTCATTCTGGCAACTGCTTCCCCGGTAAGAAAAAATTCATGGCATTAACTATTTCTTTCAAGGAGAAGCAGTGCAGATGTGAACATGTTCTCTCATCTGTGACAGGAATAATATTCCTCATGAAGAATGCATGTATTATTCCATATAATTAAAAGAATTTAGTACTCCCTCCTAGGGAGACAAAACATTATTATTTCACAAAATATGTGCTTAACCAGAACACAAGTATAAAAGCCAAATATGGACATCCAGTCTCTTCAGTCATGAGTTTAAAGGACTGAGTCTAGAACTAGCAAAAAAAAATGTGAGATTACTGAGGCAGTTTCACTAGATGATTTTAACTAAACACCAATGAAACAGAAACTATGCCTTAAATCCAAACAAGCTGCTATCCTCTTAGATGCTGCCACTGAAATCTCGGTTATACTGCTCATCTCCAACTCTTTCCTATGAGGACAGCCAAGCAGTGCAGCAGGTTGGGTGGGAGTTCATGAAGTTTCCATCTCAGGTTTAAAACACCTGACTGGGTAAAGCTTTCAGAAGGCTCATATGACCTTACAGCTAACCTTGCTTTGTGCCAGACCAGAGTAGAGGCCTAAAGAGGTTCCTCCCAGCCTGAATTATCTTATGTACTTTACGATGGCTTCTGAGATATTTGGATTTTTTTTTTTTTTTTTTTTTTTTATAAAATTCACTGGGTTTGTTGCCATTCTCTCGGTGGCAGGCTAATTATAACTTTGTTCTCTTTCCTCTCTCCTGTCCACCATTTTTCATGGAATTATGACAACTAGACATCCATTCATGCAGTTTACCACCTTATACTGTTCCTATCATTAGCAAGAGCAGTTGATATCATGTATGAATGTGGAGTTTAATAAATTCTGAATAGGATTAAATGAAGATGATTAACTGCAACAGCAGAGGACTAGACCCAGGAGGTGTCTCTATTCCTCTGTGTTGACTGAGCTAGTCTAAAAATAATACAGTGCCATCTTCCATTAGCAAGGAATCCTTAAGATGTTTCTCTCTTGCCTTTTCTCTCAGAAATGTAGAAGCTTTATTTAGGACAAGATTTTTACCAAAACCTATTATTTACCTTTTAGCAGAACAATCTTATGGCTAACCTAATCACTTCCAATTCACAGAATCACAGAATCACAGAATTGTTTGGGTTGGAAAGGACTTTAAGATCATCTAGTTACAGACCCCCTGCCACAGGCAGGGACACCTCCACCAGACCAAGTTGTTCCAAGCACCATCCAACCTGGCCTTGAACACTGCCAGGGATGGGGCAGCCACAGCTTCTCTGGACAACTCATGCCAGTGTCTCACCACCCCCACAGCGAAGAACTTCTTCATAATATCCAATCTAAATCTCCCCTCTTTCAATTTAAAGCCATTATCTCATGTCCTACCACTACAGGCCCTTACAAAAAGTCCATACTTCTGGTATGCCCCCTTTAGGCACTGGAAGGTTACTATCAGATCTCTCAAGACCCTTCTGTTCTCCAGGTTTGTTTGTTTTATATGCCACACAGTTCACTTATGGCCTAGATGAAGTTCCTATACCTATTCTAGCAACATAGTTAATAACTTTATTACTTATTTTGTTCTTGTTACATTTATTGGCTGTCATTTGAAGGAAGGAATACATACAGTATCACTTATATGGGACTTTTTTGGAGTGAAGAAGCTGGTCAAGGGCTTCTTTCCAGCTTGAGAAGATGCTGCTCTTCTGTCTGAATCAGATACTTCAAACTATGAGTCTCCAGTTGAAAAAAAACCAGCACATGCAGTGTACAGGCATTCAAAGCTGCCTACAGGCAATGGGACATGACAGCGTTAGAGACTCATGAAGGCACCATGAGAATTTTCTGTTACATTTCTTCCTCTTACCTGTATTTCCCTTACTGATTTTTTAATTGTTCTTTCCAACTGTCTCACAAAGGAAAAGGCCTTCTATATCTGAATTACACAAGAGGAAGACGACAAGAGAAATGGATACTCCAGGTGCTCATGATACCTTCATAGCTGAATTGAGTGCTCTACTCCACATTGCACTGTATGAAACATTTTACCACCACTTTTGACTCTGTATAGACTTTGAGTCTTTAAAAATAATTCAAATGAGCTCATTCTATAACTTCACAAGTCTATTCAGCTCAGATTCTCTGCAGAACAGTGAGCGCCTTCCATTTCTGCATGTAGACCAAGATTGTCACAACCTTATTACATGCTCATGGATGGGAAAGTGGACAAGGAGTTGCTTAAGTTTTAGAACAGGGCAAAATGCTCTCTTATATCCCCATCAGGCTACAAAACCTAAGGTGAGACATGGCTAGTGCAACATACAGAAGAAAGGGATGTAAATGTCATAAATGCTACAGTCACCTCCAGGGAGAGTGATTTCCAGTGCTTAGTTTTCGCAAGAGACAACCTGTACTGGATTTTCATAAACCTACAAGTCCTGGAGAAGAAACTAGGGTATCACAGCAGTTCAGACTATTAGCCTTTTTGACTGAGGCACCCATGACCCTGCTTGGAGTCCAACCTGAAAAGGGCAGACGTCATGAAAACTTACTTTTTCACCCATGAAATTTCCACATTATATATTACTTTCAGTTGAGGTTTCTGGTTTTGTACCTTTACAGTGGCAGCTACTGCATGCACAATTATATTTACACTATAAAGGGCTAATTTGCAACAAAGCAGCAGAGAAATGAGCTTTTTAATCCTTTCTTACTGTGGTAATGAATAGACTAAAATTTTTCACAATTACAAAACATTTCAAAAACTCTCCATGATGTTCATTTAATTTCTGGGCAGTTACTTGAAATCCGCTGCAGTTTCTAAGCTGGGAATATAAAAATGCATACGTTCTTTAACACAAATATCTTTTTTAAACCGACTATTTCTTACAAGTACATTTTCAACGAGTTTAAAATTTCCTTTGCTGATGATTGATGCTTGCAAGTCTGAAATTATTCTGCAAGCTTCAGTATTATTTTAATGCAAATACATAGAGATGAAAAACCATAGAGAAGAAGCAATCTTAATTCAAATGCTAACAAAAATTATGGAACACTTATGAAAATATTTTTTTCAATATGCATTTAGGTTAAACTGGACTTTGATATCAACTGCTAGACTTTTATTTTATAATAATAACAAGTCTAACTATAGACATTTGTGAAAAAAGGGAGGAGAAAAAAGAAAAGGGAGCTTTGACATTTAAATACTGCCATAGTTGGATTTCAAATATTTTGCAGAAGAAAATGTACCAACTCCATCTGCTGTAATGGTACAATGACATTCTAGACTTCAGACACCTACTTAAAATCTGTGCAAACTGATTTTCTTTTTTTTTTCCTACAAACTCATTTTTTTTATTAATTACAAATGTACATAACAAAAATTTCTCCAAACTGAAATTCCTTAAATACTGCAATGCTTACAATTATAATAAAATGCTAGTTTTTCAGTGAGGTAGTTCTGTTATTTTTTTTTGGCTTTTGTTAATAGTTTTCCAGGATATAATGCTTATTAGATGCCAATTCTTTCCATAAGATTTTTACAACAAATTAGTTGGTAGATTGTGCACAGGTTTATTAGGAAACTAATATGCCTATGTTCTGTATTTTTTAAAATGCTAGTTACTGAGTAATACAATGAAAAAAAATCATAAATATATATGTATTCAAGAATTTTCATTAAAATGTTGATACTTTATGTTTTAGCTTTTTTTTTTTTTTTTGCAAAAAAAAGCATAAGAAAAGTAAGAGAAAAATCAACCATTCAAATAGGGTTAAACTAAAGTTTTCAAATTCAGAAGATTTTAATAAATTCTTCTTTGTATTAAGAGCGCCTAAATATATAAATTTTGAATCAAACATCTGAAAAAAACTTTTTCCTGTATTTTTCTCTGGAGGGGTAGACGAGTGGCAAAAAATATATAGAAATATGCAACATTTAAGCAGAAATGTTTGGGGGTTTGTTAGTTTGTTTGTTTGCTTGTTTTAAAGTTACTGTCTCCTTTACAATTTATCTTACTGGCTAAAAACTGGTTTGTGCAATGGGTTTTGCAATATGCAAATCTTAGAATCACAAAACCATAGAGCACCAGGTACTTGAGGAAGGGACCTCAAGGATCATCTGGTCTCACCATTCTAGGCATGCGAGACCCAGACTAGATGTCCCAGCACCCTGTCCAGTTGAATCTTAAAAATATCCAGTGCTGGGGAATCTACAGCCTCCCTGAGGAGATCATCTTCGTTTAAATATGTTCAACAAGACCACTGTTGCAACTGAACTTTGCATGCCAAGACTGATGCAGACCAAACAGCTCTTCTCAGCAAACCACTGAGGTGAACCGGTACGGCAACCTAACAAGGACTGGCAAAGAGAAACGATTGAAATTGTAACCTTGGCCAAATCCCTCATCATCATCTCAGTGCCCTCACTAGCAGAAAGTAGTAGAAAGGAAAGTGCTCGGCTCTCTGTAGGTGCTTATTGTAGCAAGTGCTAAACAGGATAAAAGTAATTTTGTCAAAAATGAACCAATACAATTGAATGTTCATCAAAAAACCTCCAATTGATGGCTTTTTTTTAAATTCTTTTGTTATTTAACAAAACCCTGGAACATTACTATATGAACTTCAAAACATATATATCTTGATAATAAACACGCTTTTTTTTTTTTACCAATACAATTAAAACTACTTTAATCAATTAAACCCTTTTAAATAGTTTATCAGCAAAGTATGAATGTTACTTGTTTGTCACTTTTCCTATGACAAGCAAGTCATTAGAAATAGCTAAATAAATATGAACACGTGAGCATACACTGGAAAAGACAAACAGATGAGGCAGAAAGGGAGAAGAAGCAAGGTCAGTAACAGAAGTTTACTCATAAAGGTTTGGAAATAGTATGCAAGCAAGGTTACATTTCCTTGTATAATTACTGTATACAATAGGCTGCAACCTTTTCTTCCCATAGTAATTCTGTTTCTAGACTAAGGGAAGGTTGTATCAATCCAGATAGGAGCTGATTATTATTAACGTGGTATGGAACTTTTGACTCATGACACTGTCCCCCTTCTAAATAACTGCATTATTTTCCTACAATGAAAACAAACCACAATGCACCAAGGAAACTTCTATACAGAATAACATAATGAACTTAAAAACTTATAAACATGCGTCAGACCTTTTATTTCTTGTGCCCCAAATGTTCAAGACAATTTTAACTGCACCATTTTATATCTACAGTAATAGATCACATTGAACACCTGCCTGCACACTAGATTAGCAACAGCTTAAACAGTGTGCCTTGGCTTAATAAAAACATTAACACTCTGTGTTGGCATTTCTTTTGCAATACTGAGGGAAAAAAAATAGAATGCAAAACCAACAATTTGACTAGAAGTCAACATAGGCTGGAAACACTTTCTGGAATGGGAAGCAAAATAAAGCAAAGTGGTGAAGAGACTTTGCATATGAGGATAAAAAAAAATGTGATAAGTAGATACAAGAGATAATTACTTCACAGACATAAGACAAATTAGCTTTGCTCTTGCTATTACATCAGCTATCCCATCAGTTACCTTCAGTGGACACAAGTAAACACTATTTACTTTTTATGGTCACAGCTAAAATGCTATATTGTCCAGACAGTCTTGATTGTAGTGGCAGGTCAATGATATAAGGCAAAATTGTTAGAACCAGTGATATTATGCAAATTTACTACTCTGATGGTCAGGAAAATTCTAGACTGCCACATTCTTGTGATTACTTCAGAATATAACAATTCAAATCTACTGATGCTTTCCAAAATAACTTTAGGCAAATAAGCCACCATGCAGTGCTGAATTATAGTTATTTTTTAATCCCATCCTCTTTGTTTACAGGACAAAAACATACCATTTCTGTTACGGTAATTTAACTTATCGGTGCAGATTTTGATCAAAGATTTTTCTTTTCTAAAAAGCCAGATATAAAAGAAAGGAATCGAAGTCAGCATAATTGCAAAAGCTGCTTTTCTGCAGAAAACCTTCCCAGTAAAAAGGGAATCAACCTGCACACATCAATGGCTGCAAAATTCAAAAGGAAAGAGGCCTGGGATTGTAAGGGGAATTCAACCTTAAATTAGTGCAATGCATTCTTAGTCCAAAATTATCTAACATTGATATCAATGGACTAAAGAAGAGAATGAAAACATCATTGAATAAAGGTAACAGAGAATCAAAGACCAGTGAATGACATGCAGCATGAATGCTGAGTGAGTAGCATGGTTTCTATTCCAGGGAATTCAGAGAAAAGAAAAAAAAAAAAAAAGAGAGAAAATTAAAGGAATTATATATGTGTTGTTCATTTTTTCTTGGTTGTTGCTTTTTGTTTGTTTCTTTGTTTTGTTTGGGTTTTTTTTGTTGCTTTTTTGTTGTTTTTTTTTTAATTTCATAGAATATGCATATTAAAGAGAGAATTTGATAGAATCATAGAATCATAGAATAGTTAGGGTTGGAAAGGACATTAAGATCACCTAGTTCCAATCCCCCTGCCATGGGCAGGGAC
>JASSUY010028840.1:0-35243 GCA_032466535.1 Forpus xanthops
TGTTACACCTTAGTTACTAAACTGTTCTTATCTCAACCTGTGGGAGTTGCATTCTTTTGATTCTCCTCCCCATCCCCTTGGGACTGGAGGAAGAAAGAGGGGAGAGTGAGGGAGCGAACTGCTTGAGGAGCTTAAACCACGACACATCTGTATTTACCATGTGTGACTACACTATGTTCTATCTTGCCTCTACCTCGCCTTCACTCTTCTGTAGTACAGGGCAGAGCTGTAACTCTTCAAGAAATATTAAAGAGGGTAGCACATTCCCCTGAAGACCATTGTGTATATAGAGATGTTGGAAACTGTCAGCTTCAATAGTACATACAGTCTTTTAATAAACAAATGCCAATCACCAACAAACTGCAGATTCTGTAAAACTATGTCTGACCAATATTTATTTGGTATGTTACAAATAACTTTTAAATAAAGTCCTTGAGTGAAAAATATTTTGATACACACACAGACTTACCCTTATTTTGCTGTTAAATATTTAAATTCATATGCAAGGTTTCACTGTGGTAGTATGTATCTCAGCAGACGCATAAAAATATATTCCATGCAGTGATTTTTCAGCCTGTAGTGTGTTACTGCATAAGTGTACACTACACAAGTAGTGCATCAGCCTGACTTCAGAGCTGAAGCGTGGCACCATCCTAGTTTTTCCAACTGGCTATAGAGTCCAGTAAACTAACAATTCTTGTGGTGTCTCCATGGTGAAAAGTTCTCCATCCTTGATAAGTGACTGACTCAATCACTTGCCAGTGAAGTAAAAACATGTTTCGAAAGCCTTACTAAGCTGTGCTCAAACAGCAGACGTGTCTCTGCAGCCAGGGCAAACCAACTGTCAAGTATGCAGAAGCTGCTTCAAGCTATTGTATCTACAACCTTCCCTACAGCCAGACCAGCTCAGCTCTTAGAGGACAATTGGATATGACCTGGGACCTCAACTGCCCAAAGTAAAAACATCTGCCAAAGCTTCAGAAAATAGCTAGCAACATCAGTACAAGGTAGTAGTCACCTCACACAGTTTTTTTTGGGGCATGTACCACTTTTAACTGAGCTGCTCTGCTTTGCTCCCTGCAGGAAAGGTTCACAGAAGATTGGATTAAATTCCATTGCTCCTTCCTGCTCTCCTCCCTGCTGAAGTTGTGCCCTGCTGTTGGGCACAGGGCTGACATTCACGTGTCCATGGCCTTGTTTTCAGATCAACATCCATGTTACTCTCTAAACATTTAAATGTATAGTCACTTTGATAAGGAAGGCTGGGCTTGCTAAACTTGTTCTTGGTGGTCATTGTCTAGAGGTGTGTTGGGTCAGTGAAGCTGGCTTTTGGAAAACAATGGCAGCCGTGCTCTATTCCGTTTATTTCTGATACCTGTGAAATAGATTTTAAACTGGATGAACAAAAGTGGTGCAAAGCTTAGCAGGTCTGGGAGGAATCCTGGGTGTATTAAAAACAAATGGGAAACAAGACTTTGACCAAAAGCAAGAAAAATATGGGCTACATGTCTCCTTTTGAGTTGCCTGGCTGGCTTTCCACCTCTAAATTACTTCCATGCAGCAATTTTAGCAGGGATAGACCCAACAGGCATTGGTTAGGAGTCTCCAGGAATTCTTTGTATGATTGTAACTATTTGTAATTTACATCTTAGAAGAAGTATGCTTTTTATTGATAACAGTCTTTGGCATGATAGCAGCTTTAAAAAGAAGCTGCTTCAGGGAGAAGGAGACTGTGAAAAGAATATACCTATCTGTGTCTACTACAGACGCAGACCCCTTCCTGCAGGAAAATCACTGTTTCCATTCTTCCGTGGTGATTTGCCAAATAGGCTGGATGGGAAGAACTTCCCTGCCCTGTTCTTTGCTCCCATCTCTGGTGTGGCTTTTGCCAGCAGGCTCAGCTGCAATCTTGGCTGGAGATGCTCTGCTGCTTGTGGCAATGATACCCTGACAAAACACTGTTGACTCAAATCAGACCAGCCTCCTCCCTGTAAAAGCAAAACTTTCAAGTGAGAAATAAGTCCGATTGCTTTAATCTCTTCATGTATTCCTCAGTGCCTTTCCCTTTAAATTAAAGCACGCATCTTGATCTTCTCTCTTACTTGGAAATGGAAATCTGAAGGAGTGGTGGGGGAGAGTGGAGAAATAATGATGAAGGAAGAGATAAATGTAGCAAAGGTGGAAGTGATAGTTTATTCATGGCGTTACGTCTCTGTTATCTTGATCTGGCCTACTTGAAGACTGTTTTCTTTCCCATCCAAGCTCCTTTGATGAGTGTTGATAGTTCTCTCCCACTGCTGTAGCCATGGCCCGATCCTCTCGCCCCACTTCCCTTACAGTCAACATCCACAGGATGTACATTATAATTCATGTGGATGGAAGTAGAAGCAGCAAAAAATAACCTTCCCTGGCATAGTAGGCAAATGATCCATCTGTTTTCCACCAGCTCCCACATCTCCTGTTTCTGAAGTTGCTGCACCTATTTTGCAGCTAACTGCCAGGCTCCCGCTATCATGCTGGAATCAACAACCCAGAGATTCTCTTCCACATTTTATTACCTTTCATTCCAGGAACAGCTCCATAAGCCCAACATATTTCTGCAGTTCTGCTGGTTTTGATTAGTGCACTTTGATGTAGATAAGGATGAGATGAGATTTGTTGTTGTTTTGTTGAGAAACTTTCAAAGGCAGAGCAATGTAGAGATAGGTTTCCGTTCTTGCTGCCAATTTTCTCATGCTGTTGAAGAATTCATTTAGGCTCAGATTTGAGGCAGGGTTTGTTGGGTTTCTTCCCCTTCTCTGATATGGCTAACATCAACTACTAAACAAAGTCATGAGCCGGCCTGTCAAAATCATTATTAGCTTAAAGTTCATAAGCTTTTAATAAACATGTTATTGACTTGAGGCTTTGCAGCCTGCTTGGGCTTTTCAGGCTTTTCTGTGTAACCTCTGCTGGAGGCCTTCTTTAATGGAAGCTGATTCCAAGGCAATCAGTTGTTTTCAAAAGGTATGACTTTAAATAGAGCATCATGAGATTTGCAATAAAATTGCAAGGGTTGGCAATGCCGAGTCTCTCATTCTAGAAGCTTTGCAGTATTTTAGGTGCTTTTGTGAGCCATTTAGAGTGACACTTCCCCCCCCCACCTTCCCCTTAGCTGCCTCATTTGAAGCAGCAGTTCACACAGCTTGCAGCATGGGTCTGTGAAGGTTCACAGGACTTCAGCTTCTTTCCTATGTGACCCAGACGTTCTGTCCCCTGAAATGTGCCAGACGATCAAGAGGTTACTTTGAGAAATAGCTTGCACTTTTCCCAGACTCTGCTCCTCAGCCTCTCTAACAAGTAGAGTAGCAGAAGTAATGGCACTGTGGCTTTTTGTACATCTTTGCCAAAAGCCCAATGCCTAAGCTAGTAAACTTAAGAAACTTTGTCACAAACTCATTTTTCTGTCCGTCTTCCTTCTGTCACTGCTTTGGGAGCATTACTCGGGACTGTTTGGCAGTAAAGTCCTTAGACTGAGAGCAGCGAAGTGCATTACTTTCTTTAGCAGGTTAGCATCGTGCTTCAACTCACTCGCATTGTGAACAGTGTTAGATATGAGGCAAATGCCATTTAAATCATGCTGCTCTGTTTTAAGGCACTTCCCCCTCACTCCCTCTTTTCAAACTGAAAAAAACCAAACAAACAAACCTTTCTTTCCAGGTAACTTTTTCTCAGTTGCAATGTAACAATAATGATTGCAAGAGTCATTACAAGTTATTACATTATGTCCTTTTCAGACTATGTTAAACATTCGTAGTAGTACAAGGTATTCTGCTGTAGTTCATTATAATGTCCTTCAGGAGGCCTGGATTTGAGTCAGGAGTAGTTGAGCCTATAGAAAACTCCTGTGAAAACCTAGGAGAACATGAAGGTTGCAGTGAAGTGCTGCCACAAGATATTTTAGCTAGAGGAGGCAGAACTGGAGGTCAGTCAGATTATTCCTAGTTCATTGGATCTCCTGTATCCCCCACTAGAGCTTCTCACAGAGCTGCTGCCTGCCCCAAAGCGCATGTCTGATGCTAACTTGGTGGATTTTCCACTTTGAGCAGGTGCTTGTAAGTGTAAGCAGAGACAAGCAGAGGCTGCTGCTGTAGCCCAACAGATATGCTGGGGGGGGCCCAAGGTCAAGTGTTTTCTTCAAAGCCAGCAGAGGTAATTTTTCATACTCTAGGGTGTTTTCTGCTTTAGAACACACATCCTTGTTAGCTTTTTGTGATCCTCCTTTGTTCCTCCCCAGTCATTTACTTAAAGGAGGCACATTCCAAATCCGTATGTCTTTCTGGGTTTGATAGTGATTTATTGTTGTTATTGAAAACTTAGAGCCTTTTACATGCTCTGCAATTAAAATAGGAACAGAAACTCTCTAGAAAGTAGTGCTGTTCAATGTAGAAACTGTGAAACAAGGCAAGGTAGAACAGACAAGTCATAAAATGGCCAGGCAATAGGTGTGCTTGTACAGCTGCACAGAAACCTTCAGGATTTGCCTCAGAGTGGTGAAATGGAAAAAATAACCATCTCCCTACCTGATCCAACCACCCTCATTTTAACCCAGTCCTGTGCCATACCTTAAACTGAAAAGTATATTTCTAATACACTTCAAGTAATTTCTAATGTATCCTTGATCGGATGGTCCTGGTTAATACCTTCACAGTGTCTCCTGCTTACCTTGGCTGGAGGTGGAGCTGAAATGGCAGGCAGATGTACACCAGCTCTTCCCTGTATGTTATAGTTTTTTTCAGAAATGTAATTTAAAACAGAGTTGACATTTGGGATGAATATGAGACATTCAGCATCAGCAAAGAGACCTGGCTTTGGCTTAATATAACCAGAGGCTATGGTAGACTGGTCTAAGGAGGCAGTGAGGCTTGTGTCACCAGCTTGCTTGGCTTGCACCAAATCACTCCAAGAGATGTCCCCTGAAGGAGTCTTCTTCCAAGCATCAGGTTACATGTTTACCAGACTGTCACTCTTAGTAAAGATGGGAGAAACTGTAATTGATTTCTTCTATGATTTCATTTTATACAAATGTCGCATGACTGATGAATTGCAAATTTGGTGAAGCACCAGGTACCCCAGTGCAATAAGGAAACATAATTTACTTTTTAATTCAAATTTCATTCAAGAACACTTTTTGGTTTATATTTCAGGTTTATTTTTCTGTCTCTTGTGTGGTTTTTAAGTTGGAAGCTGCCTCAGCCTGTAGTGGCATTTTTTAGCTAAGCTCAAGGGAAGTTTTAGAGTTTGCTGCCTCTTGAGAGCATAACTCAGTAAGGCAGTGGCTTTGTCGGCGAAGTCAGTGCAAGAGCCTTCTGGCTCTGTACATCTGCCTGCCACCACTGAGGTTTTGGCAGTATGACTGTTGGCAGGGCTGAACTGCTGAGCCATCACTGAAAAAATCTGTGTAGAAAAACAGCTCCACAGGAAAAAGAGAACTGGATATTGTTACACTGGATCAATTCAAGTGATGTGTTTTGTAGGATGGAGGCACAAAAAATTATGGTGGCTAGCTGTGGTGTGAGTCCAGGTGAGTGGGACCTGTTAAACCTCAGCTCAGTGCCATAGCCAGCAGTTTGTTAAATGCCACATGCCTGCTACTCAGACATCTGAGTTAGTTTAAGCACTAATGGTGGGAATGTATTATGGAAATACCATAAGCCAAGACACAATTACAGGTTTCTATGACTTCCATCAGTTGTCACATATTCCCCAAGAAAGTATGTTCACCTATGCGAACCTTACGAAGTTCAACAAAGCCAAGTGCAAGGTCCTGCATATGAGTCAGGGCAGGCCCAAACACAGGTATAGGTTGGATGGAGGATGGATGCATAGCAACCCTGAGGAGTAGGACTTGGGGGTGTTGATCAATGAGCAGCTCAATATGAGCCAGCAGTGTGTGCTCTCATTCCAGAAAGCCAGCCGTATCCTGGGCTGCATCAAAAGGAACGTGACCAGCAGGTCGAGGGAGGTGAGCCTGCCCCTCTGCTCTTGTGAGACCCCAGCTGGAGCACTGCAGCCAACTCTGGGGCTCCCAACAGGAGTGATGTGGACCTGCTTGAGCGAGTCTAGAGGAGGGCCACAAAGATAGGTGTTGGAACTGGATGATCTTTAAGGTCCCTTCCAGTCCAAACCATTCTACGATTCTAGAATTCTATGAAATGTTAAATTAATCAGACCAATTACTGCATTCATTTTCAAAAAGATGGTTAGCTGCTGGCATTTGTGGATCTCTGATTCATCTGGGAGATGCAGTGCAGCAGAGAGTGTGGATGCATCCCTTGGAAAAAGAGACATTTTATTTCTGTCCTTTAAAGCTTTTCTTCAAATACACTCCTAACAAAAACACTTTCTGGAAGTTATTCAGTGCTGGTTGAAAGCAGAAGATGTGTTTACGCTGCAGGTTGTTAAATGTATTTACAGTCTTTTGGGGGAGCTTAGTGGGAACTGTACTGTGGTTATTTACTGGTCTGCTTCAAAGCTGCTGGTTAAAATTAAAAATCTATTGCCATGATTTGCAAAACCAATTATAGATTGCTTGTGCTACAGTGAGTTATAAGAGGCAATTTGAGTGAAGCCCAACACATGTTGGTAGCTGTAGTATGCCAGGAGAAAACATGTAGTTTGTGATATTCACATAACCAGTATGAATGCATCTGCAGTTTCTTAAGATATAAAAGTAGTCTTTTCTTTTTTTAACTGATTTCTCAATTTCCTGTATGATTTCTCAGGCCTTGCCAAAGGGATCGAAGACTCTGGTTTCACATTTGAGTCAATGGTGGCAACTTCAGCTGGTGCCTTCCAGCCAGTGTTTCCTGCCCTAAGCTGTGCAAACGCAAGTGTTTTCCACTATTGTGAACTAATTTCCAGGAACTTACTGGCAGGAAAATAATTTTGAAAAAAAAAAAAATTTGGAAAAAAGAGCATTAGCGCCAATACTGATCAGTCTCCATAACCAGTAGTTTTAGCCAGTGCTTCCCCAGATTCCCCTTCTGGCAGCTTGCACAAGATGAAGCAGGTAAAAAAAGATTTGTATGTGAGTCCCACTGACCACGGGCAGTATGCAATATGGGAAGCCCTATGAAGATAGAAAGACCTGCTCCTGAGTGCTGCTTATGCTCCCTCACCACAGCAGTGATCATTTTGCACTTTGACCACATTTTTTCTGTTCACTGGGAGCCTTGCTTTCTGCTTTTTGATTTCTCTCCTCTGAAGTGGCCAGACAGAGAAAAAGCACCTTCAGGTGGCTGGTTACTTGCCTGGCATAAAGAATTGAAGTCTGAATTAGAAAGCGTAGTTTCCCAGCAACTCTTTCTGTGGGTTTGCTCATCTGAAAGCACAGTCCTTACAGTTATCAATAAGTGCAACTGTTGTCGTTTCCAGGAGGTTCCTACTCAGTCTGGTGACTG
This sequence comes from Forpus xanthops, assembly GCA_032466535.1. Classification (NCBI taxonomy): domain Eukaryota; kingdom Metazoa; phylum Chordata; class Aves; order Psittaciformes; family Psittacidae; genus Forpus; species Forpus xanthops. The sequence continues at coordinate 7,443 of JASSUY010028840.1, forward strand.
TAGCACCAAAGTCACGGTGCACAGCATTTCTGAAAAACAAAGACTCTTGAATAAATGAAAATACATAACAAGAACTACAATTTGTAGGTCATACAGGCATCTAGCCAGATTATAATGTGTGTGAGAATGTGTAGGTAATTATGTTGTTTCAAAAGATGAGCTAGCTCTCTAGGGCAGGGACTTTCCTTGCATCATATTTAATTTTATTCTCCACATAAAAAATACATTGTTGTAATTCATTCAGTGTCTTCAGTGATATTTTAGTTTTCCATTCAGAAAGGGTAAATTAACAGTTGGACAATGGACGTCATTTTCTGCTGTGTGGTACTGATGGTGGTCAGTGGGATACTGTGTTTGGGTTTAGCTCCCTCACTTCAAGAGAGACAAAATTCAAGGAGAAAAAGTTCTGAATGACAAGAGGTTTCAAACAGGTAAGCACAGAACAAAGATTGAAAGAACTGGCTTGCTTAGGCTAAAAAAAAAAGGAAACTAGAAAGGACATTAGTCTTTGATACACAAAATGTCAGTATTTAAGTAACAGTGATCAATTGCTTGCTATAATTTCCAGAGGAAACAAAGAAATCAATCTAATGTGCCACAGAGGTGATTTAGGCTAAAAGACTGTAAAACCTTTCCATTACTGAGATGGTAAAGTATGGTCAGCAGCTACCTGAGGGTTATTCAATGAATTATCCTCACTAGAGGTTAGAACAGCTTAGATAATCATCAGTCATAGGTGCTCTGCCTGCACTTTATTCTACCTTAGAGTAGGAGGTCGAACTAGTTCACCTCTGAATTCTTCAGCCCTATATTTCTATGGTTTTATACATAAATAAAAAACCCTTACCGCACCCTGTGACTGAAACAGAGGACTTTGTCAGATCACTGTTTGCTTTCCATGTCTAATTTTATCTGTCTGCACTTGGTCTTGCTCTACCTCCGGCCACATGTTCTTGCACACTTCCTTGTGACAGTTCTCTTACAGCTGTGTGGTGACCTAGACTGCAATGCTGACCCAACAGGAAAGCAACCCAGTAAGAGAGATTAGTTTAATGTAATTTATTCAACTCACGTAGCCATTTAGTAGATACAATGCAGACGTGTATAGTGGTGATAGCTTATACTTACACACTGTGTCAGGAATGTTGATTAATGGACAATGCAGGATACAGGATTGAGTCTTCTGAAATTCTCTCCACATCTAATAAGGACTTGGGGAAGTCACTTAACAATTTTATCTTATTTCCTCATCTGCAAAATAAGACTGCTTGTCTAACTTGCAAGAACACTTCGGCACTTCAAATTAAGTTTTAAGAGTGGGTGAAAGTCTGCAAATACTAGATTTTTTTTAAAAGGTCAGAACAGCATTTTCTGATAATTGTGGTACAAAATTAATTTGAGCTGACACAAATTCTTATCTCGATATGCCAAATAATTTGTGTTCTGTGAATGCAGGAGGGAGACTCAGGGAATCCACTCAAAGAGGAATTTCTTAGACATTTATCACATTGAACGCAGCCTGTATTTTCTCATTTTTATTCTCGCCATATAAAGAGAGGATTAATATTTTCCCAACTGTTTTTGCCTGCACTCTGGAGCAGTTTATGGTCAAAGTGCACTGAACACAATGGAAAGGCTGCAAAGATTTGAACATTTAAAAAATGCAAGGCATAATCAGGGGACTGCAATCATGCTGTCTTTCTCCTGCCCAGAGAACTGGAGAGTTCAGAGCCGTGTGAGCTGTAAACACACTGTGTCATCCCTCCTTAGGCTCCAGCAACAACATGAAAGCCCTGATCGGTGGTTTTGGCACATTTTCCTGAAACCTCGTTGGTGTAGAACGTACTAAGCCAGAAGAGTAAACAGCTTTTGATCCTGTGTAGCTCCAATGGGAACAAAAGTCTGGAATACAAGCATGAGTTTAGGTTGGTTTTAGGAAGCATTGCTTGGCAGCCCATGCAGAAAAGTGGTGTACTTTTCTCTGCTGGCCATGGACTGCGTGCTGGTAGGGTGGGTCTTGTAAATACGTCTGATAAAGTGTAGGTTTCTTCCTGAACTGCTGGAGCATTTATGTATGGATGATAGAGTATGGTCACCGGGGGGTTTTGAAACACAAAGAAGTCAGGTTGACCCTTATAAATAAACACTTCTGTCAAATGCAGCAGTAAATACTGAGCTGCTCTCAGTGGCTGCCTGTCCTCAAACTTTACACTTGTACAATGCTTTAATCTGTAGTTTAGCCAACATGGTGCAGACATCCTGGATAATAATTTGAAGCTGACACTATTCAAGACTTCACTGGAATTTTGCTATTTGCTTCTTCCTTAATTTAATATCCAATTTATGGTGTATTGTCACTGCTGGCTTATAGTTACCAACTCTTGCAGTCTTCTTCTGTAGTCATATATTGATTTGCATTGTCTTTAAAGACCTGCCTTCCAAGACTACGGATTATGGAAATACTTAAGAATTTTGGTTTTACTGTATAAAAGGTTAATTTACAGCTCTCTCAGTTGCAAGAAAAGATTAAACACATGATTTCTGAAAGCTTTGAAACTCGATAAAATTAGAGAAAAAAGATGTAGGAATTGTTAAGCTCTCCTTATGTGAACACTGACATCATTTCTGAATAGCTTGAAGTGGTAACTCGTGTTGTGTTGATTGAATCCATATAATATTAATTTGTTAAATATCTCTCGGTGTGTTTGGCTGTGTTTTTATTCAGTGCCAGTTTCCAGACTTAAAATGAATGACTGCAGGCTCTGGATTTTTTTTTTTTTTTTTCCACTGACAACAGTATATTCAAATATAGACAAAAATATTAGTAACAAAAAGTTTTTCTTTTGTCTTCCTGATCTTATTGATAATGCCTTTAAGTATATCGGTAACTTCTTTGCTATCCTTAGATTTCCTGAATAATATCTTTAAACATAATTAGTGGGCTGCTTAGCCACACTTTGCTTTCTCTTCTGAAGATACTAACCAAAATGAGAGAGTAATCTCCCTAGCTTCATGTCTGTGCCTCTGTATCAAGAAAATATTAGGTCATAGCTGTTCTTGAAATACGGTTGAACCTCATCTAGATTTTCTGGTCATTTGTTTGTATTTATGGTGAGCCCTAGGAAATCCAACAAGGACTCTACAATAGTGAGAGAGGACCGTGCCGCAGACAGCCCCATGTGCAGTTTTAAGGATTTCCTATGGAACTTTGTTAATAAAAGGTTTGCTAACTTTGAAGTAACCAGAAATAAATGTAGCTTCAAGAGTCATTGGCAAACCTAAGTGAACTCAAAGGCCTCTTAGTTTTGATAAACTGTAGTCTTGACAGCTGCTCTTCATGAGTTCTGATTTAACCCTTTTTCTGTCTTTAGGAGAGAAATCAGAAGGCTTTACTGCATGTCATGAACTGCTATCAAAATGGAATATGAATTCTGAATTAGTTTAATTTAGCAGCATCTCTTTGTTATTTTGTGACCATTAATATGCCATTATTACCTTGATGATTTTTATGTAAGCAAACTTTCCTGTTTAAAAAGTAAAAAGTAATTGTTCCTGTGTAGCTGTATTTCTTACCAGCAAGTGTAAATGTGATAATGCGGCAAGACAGCTATCTTGCTTTTAATGTAACATCTCTAGACAATACTTCACTACAGGGTGTAGACATACTGTTAGGGGGATCATATTTCCATAAAACAACAGAAGCTTAAGTTAGTACATTAGGTTTGCTAAAACACATTTGCTTCCATATCTTGTTTTCATTGGATACAATCAAATACTTTATCATTCAGATAACAATGTGTGTCAGCAAGTAATTGTATTTGCAAATTTCAGGCCGTAATTATGTGAGCATATGCAAAATTACAAGCAAGGAAAGGGGTAACCCAGTTAAGATGAGACTGAAAATTGGGCTTATTATATATACATGCTTTTTGAAACTGAGAGGGAAAGGCAACACTTTCCTTGGGAAGAATGAAGTTAGTATGGTGTTGGCATTGCTCTTTAATGTGCCAGTAAAATGGACTAATTTTTATTATTATTTTAATCCTTTTCCAATTAAAGTCTTCTTTCTTGCACAGTGACAGAAACTATATAAGAACAAATTGAGAAATAAGAGCTGTAATGATATTAAGGCTTTGCTTTTGCTTAGAAATTAATGTTTAACAGCTGAAGTGAAAAGGCTGGAAAGTAAGTAAAAAAAAAATCAAAAGCAAGAAGATAACCTTACCTCTCATTATTCAAGTGAATCTACAGCATAGGACCTTTGTCATACAGCTGTTCATGAGAATAGTGAGTTAGTAGTAGACCATTTGCATGCTCCCCTGGAAGAGAAGGAATAACCCAGGTTTTGGGGGATGCTCTGAAAGTGCAAACAGAGCTAAAACCATCTTCACTACCACATCTCACAATGTACATTTTTGATCTGAAAAAAGAAAAAGGTGGTTTAGGGTGAAAGATCAATGTTCTAAACACCAAACACCCCTTTCTTCCCTCATTTTTTTCTGTATTTACTACAAGCCTCCTGATCAAAGCTGAGCTCAAGGGAAAGGGAGGGGGAAAGGGGGCCATGCCCCTATGGCTCTGGTTTCTGCTGCCTTGGAGAGGGTTGGAGGGACTGTTTCAGAGGGACTGGGAGCTGCTTTGCCTTCAGGCCTCCACACGCCAGCTCCGCACTACTTGCCAGGAGCTAGCGGCTGAGCTGAGATCTCTCTGATTCCATGCTCAGTAGCACTTGTTATGCGCTGGGTGGTCAGTTTGGGTCTATTTTTAGTGTATGATTAAGGATTACGTGTTTCAGCTGTCCACAGCTTTTGTGTAACACCAGATTTCTTTCCCCATTTACAGTCTGAGTTGACTGGGAAGCATGAGTGGAAAAGGTTTCTGGAATCTGTGGTTTCTTAACATCAGAATAGTAAGGTTTGGTTTAGGTTTGAGGCAGTCTGACACAGAAGGCTCACTTATTGCAGAATATGTCTCTGGAGTTTAATTTTCTTTGTATGCTACAGTTCTGAGAGCAAATAAGAAGTGTGAGTTTTGAAATGATTTAGAAGGATTTTTTCCAAACCTCAACAAAATCTGTGATCTCATTGTTCATAACTCGCTTTGTTCAGTTCCATGCTTGGACTACGCGTGACAGTGATTGCCAGTGCACTCCTCACAGCTCTGTTAAGTCTATATACATAGTTTATTCTGTCAAAGATGTTTTTTCTCATCCTCTCTTGTTAGTGCAGTAAACAGTTTTCACCGCTACAGCAAACTCTTTTGTAAAGAGTTATTTGTTGTGACAGCCTCAATCTTTACCTGTTTCTCCGGTGAAACATCAGAAAAATCTGCTTTGTATTTGAATGCATATTTTTCTGTACTGCACTACACAAAAGTGATGTATTTATTTTGATTCTAGTAGAGTACATTTTTACTTCTATCTCATCCCCTGATAAAATATTTAGCCTGATTCTCTGCTATGCTACTTCATACTCCTTTAGCAGGAGCTGTTGGCTTGTGCTTTTCATCTCCAGGAGCTGCTCCTCTCTTATTCCTCCTTTAGGAATACACCATGAGATTGGATCCCGTTACACAAGGCACAGTGCAAACATATACAGAGAGGTACTGTTGGCCTGAAAAGGTTGCAGTCTAAAAATTAGCTTGATGATGTCTAGACAAGACTGTAAGTATTTAGTACCTTTATAGTGCTTTGCATCTTCAAAGCATTCTGCAAACATTAACCAATTAACATAACTGTGCCATCTGTTTTGATGTTTACATTTTGTGCAGGCAAAATTCCTGCTTTGCTTTATTACCTCTTGCAGGTATGTGGCTGTCATTATTATGGCTCTTTAGAGAATGGTGAAGTCAGGTCCATGCACGTCTACAGTAGCATTTTGCCTTAAAACTCAAAGCCAGTGCCATTGAGGGCCCCTCTCTGGCCTGCCTACAGCGGTTGAGATTATTTCCCTCTGAAATTTCAGCCTCAAGTCTCTATAAATTGTTGTTCCCATGGCTGCCGGAGGCTGCTGCCTCTCTTGTCACTTCGCTGCTCAACTTAACTGCTTTCTCCCTGACCACAGGCAGGCAGAGACACATCAGGCAGTGTGGGAGCTTCTGCACAGAATGCTCTTGGATAGGGAGCTAAAATATCATCTTGGGCAAAGTGGTAGAAACCATATATTGAAAAGGGGAGGCCTTTACACAGCGTTTTTTTGTTGTCGTTTTTCTCTCCAACTTCATGTGTGGCTACCAGAAATGTCATTTTTATGCTTCTTTTTCCAACTTGATAATGGAGATCTTGTGTAATTGAGAGGTTCTGTTGATTGAACCAGTGTCCATTTTCCATTTCAGTTTAAATTTCTTTCTAAAGATTTAGGCAGAGTCTGCATTAAGACTGATTTAAACCAAAACACTAGTAGCACTGACAGCTATCAGAGCTGAAAAATCTGAAACCAAAACCTGCTCTTCATTTATGTCTCATTTTTCTTCTATTTTCAACTCCTTCCCATTTCAATGTTCTGCCTGGCTGGTGTTTCAGGTAGATCACACGACCTAAAGCTCCCTTTATTCTCAAGTTACTGCAACTTTATTTTGCGGAAAGGCTGTAAAGAAACATTGCTCTGCTGTCAGCAGGGAGCAATGGCCAGTGTTTTGATTTAGGGGAAAATTGCAAAGACGATCCGTGAGAGAAGTGGATCGTGAGAGATGTGAAGTGAGGCAGTGTGCTGGCAGGCTGTTGCGTCAATCAAGAAGTTATCATTTAGAATCTTCGATTAAGCCCAGATTAAGTTGTGCCATGCCATCTTGTGGAATTGGCCATGACCAAAAGGAGACATGGCAGCTGCTGAGCAGCAGGAAAGGCCTGCTGTAGTTGCACCTCATTTCTGAATTCCTCTGCAGAGAGGCAGACATTGCGCATGGTCCTGGAAGAAGCTCTTTCACAAACTCCATGTCTGGCATAGTTCACACCATGGTTTAAAGTGTGACCTCAAGGCATTTGCAGAGAATATCTTTTCTAAAGACCAAAACGAATGCGCAAGAGACTCACACAGACGAATTTGCAATTAATAAACCAACAAACCTGGAACATTAGGATATAAATATGGTGAAAAGACAGACTTGGACAGACCTATATGACGGGCGTGTCTTTCCTTCACACTGAATATTTTTGCAAGATTTGTTTGTTTGCATACTCGCTTCTGGTAGAGACATTTTGCTATGCTTGCAGGCGAGGATATGGCAGTGGGAACAAAGCTCTGACAAAGTGGAAGCCTCTTTTGTCAGACTGTGGCATCAGAAAAGCTCATGTCAAATACCACCAGGCTCTGACTGGAAGCCTTTACAGAAAGGTTGAAGGTTTCGTAACAGGCTATAGAATTGGTTTAGAAAAGGATTATGTCCTGTAGCATCCATGGGGTGAGGTGAGACAGCTGCAATTACTCGCCTTGAACAGAGCCTCTCACTTGGCAGAGCAAGTCTGGAAGGAGCCAGACACAGTCCTGAGCAACCGGCTCTGGGTGGCACTGCTTGAGCAAGGGGTTTGGACAAGATGACCCCTGAGGTCCCTTCCAACCTTAACCCTTCTGTGAACCAGCAATTCAGAGCCTTCCTATTATTCCTCCTATTCCCTCCTAAAGTTTCCTCCTGCTGGTTTGGCTGCTTTCATGTATATACACTGCAGTCCCTTCTGTAGGTTATTCTGGGAAGGAAGAATATGAAGAAGAGAACTGCAGACATTGTTACAAAGTACAGCCAGTTTTACAAGATGGAAAAGTGCCTCCTTATAAACTGCTGAGCATCATTCACTCAGATGGAAGGAATTATGCTGAGAGCATGCAGCACTGTAGATTCTGGCTGTTAAAAAGAGAATCCCACAGCAATCAAGAGTGAATTTTGCATCTGACTAACTTGATCAAGATAAGTTGTAAACCTCTCTTCCCTGTGGTTGCCCTTATTAGTCCAAACATTTCCCCTCTCCCCAAAACCAGAACATGTTCAACAGCATTTCTATATTCAGTAAAGGAAAATATTTCATATATCTAATGTAGATAGTTAAGTCATCTGAGATGTGGTTCTTCCAGCTTTTTACCTCCTTATTGACCCATATCTCATCTGCCCTTTTAGTCCTAGTCTCTCCTTCACCCCTAGTATTTGGGGGATGAAGCTGCAGTATCGGTTTCTTCAGAGGTCCCACACCATGGTGGGGAACTTAGAAATTTACAAGTAATTTTGGTTTATTCTATAAAGTAATTGTGATACACAATTAATGGCCTAACATCTCACATGAAGAAAGGGAGGAGGTTTCTCTTACTGCAGCAACATGATGAAGTTTCTGAAAGTCTGTGTAAGATGAAAAATATTTGCATGTAGGCACAGAGGGAAGCACTGTGCAAGCATCTAATTGCAACACTCCCTGCTGACTGTTTTTAATGTCTGTTGGTTTTATTAAGCATTCTTAATAAGAAGCTACACTTTTGCTTAGGCAAAAAAGTATAATAAAACTAGCAGTTTCAAGTCTCACATTATGAAGTACAGACAGTTGGGGAAACCTGTCTGGATGCAGTAACCTAGGTGGATTTGTTCCATCTGTGAAAAATGATAATAAATTGTATTTGCAGTCCTGTATTGGCTGACTTTCCTTTTGCATGTGTGTGCACACATGTGTTACATCTTCAGGTTTTGGTTTCATGTGTGTATTATGCATTGTATATGAGGTATAACATTTGCATGACAAATTGTGGGTCCATATGGCATGGTGTTTTAAAATCCTGTACTTTTAGGTATTTTCAAGGATTTGTGCCTGAGGAGGTAAAGAGGGGATCTGCCAGTGACTTCTCACTGCAGGTGACTTTCTTGAAAATGCATCTGACATAAAATGGTGATTCAGTCCTAGATCAGAATGCTATATAAAAATGACATAATTTTCTAGATTGATATATGGTAGCCATGTGTCATTTATGCCACTAAAGAGATTCATGGCTTTGCAGAGAAAGAGATACATTTTCCTCTAGCATGGGAAGAACCCAGATTTACAAATCTTTAATGATGCACCATTTCTGGTTGGGGAGAAATTACTGGGGTTTGTTATTGGTTTAGTAACTCCTCCTGACCTCTTCACAGTTTCAGCCTGGCTCTGGCCAAGTCTGTGCTAACCTGTGGCTTTACTAAGTATAGTAACTAGCAGTGAAATAATTTTTACATTCTTTAGTGCTTAGCTCACATAGGTTTTAGGGGCATGCATGAAGCAAGATATAGTACTATACAGTTTTATCAGCCCTCACTTTAAATTGCCTCTTAAAATGCATTATTGGCTTTGTCTTTGTAATTAACGTTTCTATCCCCACTTGTGGCTCAGAAGCCTTTATACTGGGCTACACGATGGCTGACTTGTTCAACACAAATCTCATAGTTCAATTCTCACAACAGGCTAAATATTTCGCTTAAGGTAATTACCTGACTTCAAAGGAACTTTCACAGAAAAGTAATAATATCAAAAAGAAACTATATGCTATAAATAGGGTATAAAAATCCACATTAAAGGTGAGTGTATATTACAGGAATCTTCAGAGCAATGTGAAATATAATTAGGGCCTTCTACTGAGGCATAAAATTCTCAGTAATATGTGCTAATCTTATTTGCTTGGAATGAGGTGGGAATATACCTATCAAGACATCTTCTGAAATATCTGAATTCTTTACATCTGAGTTTCCAGTCATACTTGTCTGGCTTGATGCTTTCTTCCTCGTTATTTTTCCATCCTTCAAGGTTTATTTGTGAATAAGCACTCTCCTCTAGACAGGCAAAATCAGAAGTGTGAACTTTTAGTAGGACAATTAGAATTTTTGTGAGATGTAAAATGCTTGTCAAGAAAAGAGGAAGAAGTAAAATAAGTTCAAGTGTGATTAAGGAGTGTGCTCTTCACAGGGTGTGTTGATTGCCTGAGAGGACACATAGCTGAAGGCAAGTCAGGTCCTTCAAAGTAGAGCGATTGCTGCTAAGGCCTGTTGTCTACAGTATCTCATTCCTCCTACAAATAGAGGTCTATCAGAAAAGAATATTTTTAATTAACATATAGCTTTTCTGAGGAAAGCATGTTTTCTTCATGTCCTCTCTTTCCCTCTTCTTTCCCCGCTCAACAACTAAAGTATTTGTCCAGAGTACATCTACAGAAATAATGCTTAAATGGAAAGTATTGATTTGGTGCATAAGGGTTAATACACTTACTTCATGATTACTGCAGGAATGGTCTGCTCCCAGCACTGGCTGTGCAAACAGCTTGAGACTAAGACACAGTATTGCTTTTGTCCAGAACAGGAATATTGCTTGTCTGATCTCTGGAATTTAAAGCAGTGCTTTTTGCTTGGAAGGTATTGTTACTATTAACATTGTGCATATGGACAGACTGAGACAGAGAGGGCCAATGACTCATCCAGCAAATTACTGACGTAGGGAGGAAGGAACCAACCTGTCCTGTCCCTTCAGCTTCCTGATGGAATAATCACTGCAGTATCTTGATTCAGATGACTAAACAGAAAATGGTTTGTAGCAGCGCTGCTTTGGGTCTGCTTATGTATAAGACTTCCAATGTGTAGTCAACTCACTGCTGTTTCAGTGGGAGAAACAGAATTTGGGAGGAACTTGTATGAACATGACAATCAAAACCAGAAGTTTATGCCTGTCTTGTGATTTATTACAGGCCTTATAGTAACCTAGAGCAAAACCAAGTTACCTGAATTACTGTTTTACATTAGTTCCCAGCTCATTTTCATCTTTATATTGCTGGGCAGGCTTTTGATATTCTAGTAGGGTCTAAAATGTTCTGAAATGTTCCTCCAGCTGTGCTTACCACAGCCAGTTAACATTGGTAGTCATCTTTGTATCTCGCTGCTAAAATAAAATCAAAATATCCTATTTTCCTAATAATGTATTCTGTGTAAATTCCACGTGTCAGCAGCAGTACATACAGGTGAGGGCAAGAGTGTCCTTGCTCCAGTGATGTCTCTGTTATGACATAGCAAAGCCCTGTGTACTGTTTTTCTGTTGAAAAAAGGATTTGCAATCTAATGGCCTGCCACGTTAACCATATAATTTCAGAAAATCTGGAAGCTTCCAGGAGTCTGGGCTGTGATTTCCTCCCAGCATGCTCACAGACAGCATGATAACCTCTGGGGACCTACATTTATGGGGTTCTCTGAAATCTTGCCTGGGCACCTCAGCTGGGAGGGGCTGTATTGGAGCAGGAGGGCTTACAAGCCTGGGGGTCTGAAGCACTTGCAGGGCTCTCCAGAAGCCTCAAAGGCTGGCTAGGGGAGGTGATGACGGAAACCCAGCTTCTTCATGCTCTGTCTTCCCTGAAGTCAAGCAAGCCAATTTATATTGAAAACTGCAAACAAGACCCTTGTAATGAAAACTTGTGTTTCTAGAAACCTGCTTCTAATATCATAGAATCATAGAATGGTTTGGGTTGGAAGGGACCTTAAAGTTCATCTAGTTCCAAGCCCCCTGCCATGGGCGGGTTGCTGAAAGCCCCATTGAACCTGGGCTTGAACCAGGGATGGGGCAGCCACAATTTCTCTGGCATCCTGTGCCAATATCTCCCCACCCTCATAGTAAAGAATTTAATCCTGAAATCTAATCAAAATCTACCCTCTTTATCACCAAAAGTACAGGTTTCAAAAGTTGGGATGACTGAAAAAAAGGGGGGTGGGGTGTATGTATTTCTTTGGGGATGGGATCTTTTAAAAGATTTTTTAAAATAGCAACTTGGATTCTAGAACTGAAGGTAACTGGACTGAATTTTTAGATAAGGAATGTGTATCCTCACTTGCTGTATACTGCCATGAGATGCTATTTTCAGGTTGCCCCATATTCCAACTGACGAGACATATGAATTTCATATACAGCTATTATTTTAACTTCAGAAATTTTCCTTAAATCTGGTGCCAGCAAGCTTAAGATGCAGAGGGACCTTTGCAAATAACCTGGTTTTATTATTTAACTGAAGGAAAGTAGGATGATTGGGACCATTAGGACATGTGGGTTTTCAAGTTCCTCCTAAATTTTTTCCTTCTGACTTAACAGAATAAAATCAGGGAAAGGAGTAGTGGGTTGATATCATACAGACATAATAAATTAGGTTCCATAGCTGTTTTAATTTAGACAGGCTTTTCTGTCTCTGCATCACCGCTGCATTGTTTACTGGGGAAAGAAGACAGTAATAAACAAACACAAAGACTTAGGGCTAGTGACCGCCTGCCTATCACTTAGCAACATCAATATTTTTGTGCACAAATAAAGGTCTCCAGCACAGTGCCTGCTGCCAGTATATGTGTGTGTGTGTGCGCTCACGTATGTGTGTGCCTCTGCAGTGCTGACCTTGTACGCAGAGAGATCAGTTTGTTGGTGATTGGTCACTCCTTAATTTGGATGTCTAGACATTTCAGTCCGCGCGAGTGAAAGGCAGACATCTAAAGACGTGAGAAGAGATTCTAAGGGACACCAGGACCTTAAAATAATTCCCTGGCAAACTGCAAATGGTTTTTGTACATTTTAAAATGTAGGGTATAAGTGATTTAATGGAAACCATGACTGAAGGCTTTATTTTATATTATCACTATTAATTAATATGCTTGATGTTTTCATGGCTTTGATATAAATAAGGAAAGCTTCCTTAAAGGTTTATCTCCAAGCGTGAGAGAGTTAATACTGTGATTGGCATGCTGGCTGGCAATGTGTTTTCTTCATTTGCTGAGAACCAGGATCTTTAGAAAATAAATTAACTATGTTTAAATGAACTACCAAACCTTAATTTATAATGTTAAAACTATAGTCGAGAATGTCATCTCCCAGAATGTCCAGATTAATAGGAAATTATTGTCCACCATCTGTATTTTATTCAAAACCTCTCTATGTGTGCCAGTGTGTTTATAGCCGTGTGTAAGAAGGGTTTGGTTCTGCCAAATGCTGAGAGCCCCCAAATCCCACTGATGCCATTGGGCATTTGAATGTTTCCAGGGCATTAGCCCTATGTTTGCAAAACAGTGGCATGCACATATATTTACAAGGGCCCAAATTTTCAGCTGCTCTTTAAATACATGTGCAAATGGGGCAAATGATCACCCAGTTATCATTTGCACAGATGGCTGGGTTTGGGATATTGGATATCTGTATAATGAATTAAAATTTACTTTTTGGAAGAAAAAAAAAAAAAAAAAGCAAAAAAACAATCTCCTCAACATTTAAACTGAGGAAACTGTATCTATTACCTTAAGAATATTTTTCTTTAATAATCTAGAATGTGACAAATCTTGAAGGAGCTATTAATATCCTTTGGAGATCTATTTTAGTTTCCTTTGGTTTTAATCCTTTCAGTCATAAATCCCAGAAAACAGCAACTGGTGCTGGAAGAGCAACCAGCATTCAGTGGCTGGCACTCTGCAGTACTGCAGCAACAATTTTTTTTGAAAACAGTGTGAAACAGTTCGGCTTCAGTCCTGGTATCCTATGTCCAGTATCAGAGTATTCCCATGTGGGAATAGCTATAGCAGCATCACAGAGAAACTTCTACAGATGTGTCTGTATTGCTGGCACATGTATTGCTAGTGTAAATTGTATAGATAAGAATCACGCCTATAACTGAATCAAGAGTACTTAAACAGAAACAACAGAGCAAATCTCAGAGCCAGTCTGTACTGGAAGCATAACCAGTATCGCATTAGCAGAGTGGTTACCCAGCTGTAGCTATATTGATGTGACACCCCCAAAAATCTGCTAGAGCAGTTCATTTCAGCATAAAAGTAAATTTATTTTCAGGTAATTATTAGCTTTATTTCTGGGAGGAAACTGCACATCTAGAATAGCTTTAGGTTGTCCCTCCTACAAGACTGACCCATTCTTTCCTGTTTTTCCTTTCCTTGCCTTTGCTAATATTTGGCTCAAATAGTAAACTGCATTACCCCCGAGCTCTGTATCATATGAAGAATTGCCTTCCCAAAGCAAACGCGCCTAGATTTGAGTAGATGTGGTGGCAGAGAAAGAACCCACACAGACATGTGATGGCAAAGTGCTAACACTGACAGATCTCTAGATGTTTTAAGTAGTGTCCCCTCTGGTAAATCAGTCCGATTTTTAGTCAGGCCACAGTTACTATAAACTCCTTCCCTTCTCCAGCAAAGTTTGTGTCTATGCAAATATTAAAATACATTCAGACCCTAAGTCTAACTGGTACTGTTGATGGAGCTTCTCCTGGAGGATCAGGAGGGCATTTAAAAACAGGGAAGAAAGAGTTGGGTTTTTCTTAAAAAAAACCCTACTCTTAAAACACTCCTGTAGAACAAATGTACTTTAAAAAATTATTAACTTGGTAAAATAAACAGCAGTGGGGTTCTCCATTACTGGCATGCCCTTTTTTATGTGCTAGTGTGTTTAAATGTTTTATTTGCAGTATTACCTTCTAGTTCTTATGATTTTCTTGCGTATTCCACAGTTTTCTGCAAGTTTCAACTCTGAGTTTATAGTGATTATCTCAGAACCTCAGCTTTAATCATTACACAGTGACATGAAAAGTAAGGCAAAAAATGCCTCAATGAAATGTCAGTGTAAGAGAAGACTATACCTGTTTTAAACAAAACTGATTCATCCCACACTTGTTGCCTTTACCAGTTTCATGTCTGTTCTCACAACTCTCATGCTTTTAACCTCAGAGATGCATGCCCAAAAAGTGATCTGGCCAGGATCAATTCTGTCCCTGGAGGACAAGGGACATCACCCACCAAGTTCTCACCACATTTCTTGATTTCTGTATCTGTGACGCTCTGGTTTTGGGGTGGATCTTCTCTATCCTTTCTCAGTCAAGCACATTACTTTGGTGTGTCCTTTCATTTCTGAATCGTGCTTACCTCAGCCTAGGTGAATGTTAGCTTGCTGTCTGTTTCCTGGGTTTGCCTGCTGTGGGTGTCTTTCTGGCTACAGTCAGCTTACCTGTTTGGAGAACAATAATAGGGAGGAACAGCACGTATAGCATGGTGCAACCTTGCTACTATCTTCTGTCTGTCAGGGCACAGGCCTGCTAATGCAACTGAGGGCTTCCTAGTGCACAAGCTTCCTGGTCCTGCAGCAAACACCACATTCCTTGGTGCTTAACCATTTGATTGCTGTCAGTCGCGTCCATGGTTATCAAAATGGTTTGGGTTCGTCGTTTCTTTTCCCACAACTTTGCTCTGTCGCCTTTCCTGTCGCTTTTACTGACAGACATTTCTGTTCCTGCACTCTTCAGACCAATCTTAATAGTTCTCTTACAAATGCCTCAAAACATCAAAACCAAGATTCTAGTGGGAAGTATTCTAAACTGTGACTTAAATAAGTACAAATTAAGGTATAAGTTGAAAAATAAATTCATAGAATCACAGAATGGTTTTGGTTGGAAGCAACCTTAAAGATCATCCAATTCCAATCCCCCTGCCATGGGCAGGGACACCTTCCACTAGACCAACTTGCTCAAAGCCCCAGACAACCTGGCCTTGAACACAGGGATGGGGGCAGTCAGAAATCATCTCACCACCCTCACGGTAAATAATTTTTTCCTAATATCTAATCTAAATCTACCCTGAGTTTAATACCGTTCCCCCTTGTCCAATTCCTACATGCTCTTGTGAAAGGCTACTCTCCAGCATTCCTGTTGCCCCCCTTTAGGCACTGGAAGCTGCTCTAAGGTCTTCCCAGAGCCTTCTCTTCTCCAGGCTGAACAACCCCAGATCTCTCAGCCTGTCTTCACAGGAGAGGTGCTCCAGCCCTCTGGACTCGCTCCAACAGGTTCACATCATTCTTGTGTTGGGGGCTCCACAGCTAAATGCTATAATTTTATCTGTGGTAATGTCATGATTTTATATCTGACTGTCATTTGGGTTTGGCATACCCATAATTTGGGTTGACAGTATTACAGCTAAAATGTGCCAACTAGTACATTTTAAAACATTACATCTTCTTGTAGTCTAGACATATTTTCACCAACAGTCTAGCCATGGCTAAGGGGTCTCCATAAGCCCAACACAATTCAGATGCTGCTATTTTTGGGACAACCTTAGAGCTCACTGGCCATAAAAGCAAAATATATGAAGATTACTCATTTACTGGCCATATTGTCAAACCTGAGCGGTTGCTGTCTGATGCAGTCTCTTTGCTCCCATTCCTGTGCTGCCTCCTGTGCTTTGCCTGTGCTTAAAAATTGCTTACCATTCTTCTGATCCAGTTTGCTGTGTGACTGCTCAAAGGTTTCTACCTCTACAGCAGAATGATTATTGCAGGATAGGGAATATCTAGAAGCTGTTCATCAGTCTGTTCTGGGATTTTCCTATCTATGTCCCTGGGTCGTTACATTAAGAAGGAAGTACTGAATATGTACCCAGCACCCGTAATGCAACATCCTAATACTGATAAGCTTCCATTAAGGTCACTTGGTTTTGAATCTTTGGAAGCATATTATCTAGCAGTTATTCCCCTATTAGTACCCTGAGATGCAAGAGCTGAAATACAAACTGATTGAAATTTGAATAAATTGCATTTTTCGAATAGTCTCCATGGTTTTATGTATGATTTGACTAGACATACTGTTTTGCTTGGTTAACCTGGGCATGTAACTGAGCTGTTTTATAACTCATCAGCTTTAACGTTTGCACATCCCATTTGTTAATACTAAATTTTATACTAGCAGACACTTACTTTCGCAAGCATTTAGTAAAATGTATCATGTTCCCGTACCAGCTCCTTTGACAAGGTGTTATCTAAATGAGCTCCACAGAATTGTTTTACTTCCAATTCCTATTCCTTTTTTTTTCCCCCCTTGTCAGTAGTGTTCCCAGCAGTGCAGTAGCCAGGATTTGATTTCTGTCAGAAATCATACTGCTTCAGTCTCGTCTCTGTAAGTCTCCGCAGGGAGGTTAGAGGGGGGTTATCCACTGGCTGGTCTGGACTCAATCCAGCATTCAATGAGAATGCAAATCCCCTTGAAAGCAGATACCTTCTCTGCAGTGATACTGCCTTTATGCTGTGTGTACTTCAGGAAGCTTATGGTAAGTTTGTATTTGCATTGAAATACTGTTATTTTTTAAAGGTACCCAATCTTTTGCTCTTCTTAAAACTTGCTAAAGGAGCAAACGTAATATCACTTGGGGCCTTGGCACAGCAGTGTAGATTATTGTTGCTGCCTTGTCCGAACAGAAGTTTGACTGTCAAGGTTTTTGCTGTAGTTCATATTAACTTTTGCAGTGAAGGTATTCCACATCTTCCTTGTTTCCTATGGCATGGTGTGGCAGCGTGAGCTTAAGCAAGATGGGCTGTCCCAGAAATCCTCACTGTCCAGGTATAAAGGCTTTGGCCAGAAGGCCCAATTTAAGCAGGCAAAGCAGCTTTTGGAGTGGATGCAGTGTTGAATTGAAGGAGTGAGGCTGTCAAGCTCAAAGCTGGTTTTGTGGCCCAAGCTGCCTACCACCCCCTCTTGCAGAAGCGCTACTGATCTGTGCTTGCCACATAGGGCCAGCTGCACTTGGAGTGAGTATGGCCTGTGGGGCAAAACGTGCCAACTGCGGGGATGACGGGCTGCTTTGCGGCACGGGTGGGAAGCCAGATCCCTGCTCTGCCTCTTATAATACACAGAATCATAGAACGGTTAGGGTTGACAAGGACCTTAAACTCATCTAGTTTGAACCCCCCTGCCATGAGCAGGGATGCCTCACCCTGGACCAGGTTGCTCAAAGCCCCATCCAACCTGCCCTCGTGCTCCTCAGAAGCTGCACCCGCTGCCTGCAGAGTGGAGTGGTACCAAAAGGCTGGCGAGTGCTAGAGAGGTATACGGGTAGCTCCCTAATTCAAAATGTTCCTGCGCTCACTGAAAGGCCTTTTCACCCTTCTGTAGCTAAGCAAATTGACCTTAGAGCGGCTGTAAATCAGCTACTCTCTTCCCCCTCTCTCCCCCCCGTCCCCGTCCCCCCCCGAGTCAAGTTTTATCTTGCTCAGGCCGTTCAAAAATAACCGTTCGTTGAAGGCCTGCCAACGGATTTATGTCCGCGCGTTTGCAGGGCCCAGCTATTTCCGTGCGCAGCGGCCAGCGCGGCTCGCTGACATCATGAGGTGGCTATAAAAACCCGGGGCATCGCACCTCCCCGCGCACCAGCCCCTCTGTTGATCGCACTGTTTGCACTCCCTTAACAACCGTCGCCACGTCGCGCCTTCGCGTTCTGCCGGGCTCCCCCCCGTCCCGGCTCCGAGGCCGGCTGTCATGTTTCCAGAAAAAGCCACCCTCGGCGGGGGCCGGGCCGGGCCGGGCCAAGGAGAGCTCCGATGGCGGCGGCCCTTCGCCGGCAGGTGTCCCCGCCGCCGGGAGCGGCCTCCGCGCCCGCCGCGGGCGGCTGTAGGGCCCGGCCCGGCCACTTCAGGGCTCCTTCCTTCCTTCCTTTCCTCCCCTTCCTGCCGCCGACCGCTCTCACAAGGGGGGGGAATAAAGTCGTTTTCTGGGTTCAGGGGGGCGCTGAACTGTAACTTTGGTAATAAATAAACATAAGTCAAATTCCCCTAATGGCTTAATAAATTAATTAATGTGGTTAAAACTTAGGGATTTTGCCCACAGAAGCTGTAGCAGCATTCAAGCCAGGTTGGCTGGGGCTTTGAGCAATCTGGTCTAGTGGAAGGTGTCCCTGCCATGGCAGGGGGGTTGAAACTGAATGAGCTTTAGGATCCCTTCCAACCCAAACCGTTCTATGTCATTACTGAATGTGTGGATTAGTTCCTTTCCCCTACACCCTCCCTATCCAGGTCTTCAAAGCTCTTCAAAGCTGCCTAAACGTACATGTTTTCCCCCTGCCACCGTAACTTGAGAGAAAAGAAGTAGAGGAAGTCCCCAGCAGTTGAGGCTGCAGCCAGGACCCCATTTCACCAGCCATTTTTCTGTGAGCATGACACCAATATCCTGTAATCCAAACGGGACGGTGTAGAGGAGTGAACAGACATCACCTCTGCAGAATGCTGATGATCTCTCTCCTAGCTTGCCAGATTTTCTTCTTCATTCCTTGCCTGCAAGTGTTGCATTTCACCATTTTAGCCCCCACTCAGTCCTCTTCCTCCTTGTGGCCACCCATGGCACCTTCTCATCCTTCCCAGGAGCAGGTGTTCTTGAGGACCTGCCTTCCACCTTCTCTTGGTGGGGCTCTGGGTGCTTCTCCCCAGAAAACAACCACCTCTGCAGTGGGACCAATATATGATGATGATGAGGTGATGGGTCCGTTATCACTCTATCATGGCTATTTTCTTCTTGATAAACCCTTCACAGCCACAGAGCAGATCTTTCACCTCATCAAGACATATCTGTTAGGAAAATAGGCTGCATATATTACTGCAAATGTATTAAAATTTGGCAGATTTTAAGAATTTATTTTCTTTTAATGTTTTTGTACAGTCAAAGTACCACACATTTTAAATTTGCTATCTGTCCTTTCCCTAATCTGTCGTTTGGTTTTGGAGGACTTTGACTTTTGGAACTGTTAGAAGATGTCATCTTGGTGAATGTCACTTCAGCTTCTCAAGCCATCTATGGCCTAGTTTTCAGAGATAATGAGGATCTGGTGTTTCCCGAGTAGTCCACAGGAAACAGTGATACGCATCTTTGGAAAGCAGCCTCATGCCATAGACAAATTATTATTAAAGAAATAGTGTACATGTGTGAGCACTAATATAGGGTGTGTGGTACCATCTCTGAGCGTGCCTTCAGCTGTCCAGGAGGCTCAGAAGGTTACACACACCATAGAAGTTGGTGGCATCTCTGCTAGAATTTCACTGGCACTTACTGTGAAGGAGCACTTGGTTTGGGTTCTAGGAGAGCTTTAGGTTTTGTAGTTTAAATTTTAATTGTTATTAAAAACTAGAACAGTATTTTAAGCCTCTTTTTTTCAACCTGAGGGAGAGGGTTTCAACAACTCTCCTTATTGAAGTATTGATGTAATCCACAGAGAGGTTACCTAGGTTAGATTTGTGAACAAGACAGAGCTGTAGATATGTCATTGCATAATCAGGAAATGCAAAGTCCTGAGCTCTTACAAGGTTCAACATTTCTAGATGCTGAGACCTTCTGAAAATACGGCCCACTGTATGAAATTACATTCCTGGGCTTTGCCCCTTGCCTTCAGTTGGTGCTCAGGACAGTGGGTTCAACGCACTGTGCCTGTTTCTCTGCTTACCCTTTGCCTTTTACATCCCCTGAAACTTTGCTTAGTTATGGTCAAACAATGCGTGTGGGCTGCATGAGGCACTGAAGGAACTCGTAGGTACCGTGCTGCTATGAACAGCGGCACAGGTTGTAGGGGTTTCCATACTTTGATGCCACTGAATTGGAAAAAGTTCTTCAGCTCTGCGTGTGGCTGTGTGGGTTCTGTATATGTAAAGAGTTATTGTAATAATCGCTTTATCTCACAGCTGAAGGACTGCATCAAAAAACTGTTAAAGGGCTGGGTTGTTGGGGATACTAGCACCAGGCATCTTCTGTCAGTTTGCAGTTCTTCAGTCTGAAAACTTGGCCAGTTTCTCTTCTGCTCAATCAGATTTACATCCAAGTAATTTTTGCTGTTACTCAGAAGTAATTTTCAGGGGAGAACTCATGCTATCATTTCCCTTCCCCTTCTCATTTCTGAGGGTGCTGATTTGTTAATGACCCAAGAGGGCAGACAGCGCCTCTAATATTGAGATGATGGGTATTTGTCAGAACCTGAATGCATTCATGCTGAGGGACCATATACGATGGAGAAACTAAGACTGTAAAGCCAGCTCATGTGAAGAATTATTTTTAGGACATAAGAATAAGAAATTGTCGTACAGAATTTTTCTACAGTTGTCTATAGAGTGCTTTTACAGCAAAATACTGTAAGGGTGGTGGGGCACTGGAGTGTGTTGCCCAAGGAAGTTGTGAATGCTCCATCTTTGGCAGTGTTCAAGGCCAGGTTGGACAGCGCTTTGGGTGACGTGGTGTAATGTGAGGTGTCCCTGTTAGGGCAGAGGGGTTGGAACTAGATGATCTTAAGGTCCTTTCTAACCCTAAATATTCTGTGATTCTATGATTCTGTAACTGCCGTGGCTTATCTCATAGCCAGTAGAAAACGGAGGTATGAGGGTTGGACTGATTTGTGACAGAACTGTAGAGAAGAATCAAAAGAGACCGGATTGATTCCAAGCCTCTGTAGATTTTCTGTTCACTGCCATACTTCTTGGATCACATTGCTTCCCACCTGATGTTTTTGTCCCTGGTAAACTTTGAGTTCAAACTGTTGATGGCTTGTCATGTGCTAGAGTCACTAGCATGTTTGAGGGAAGGGGTGAATGGATGAAGAAGTGTTATCTTGAGCCTTTCTTAAATGACCATTCTTAATTGATCTTGCTTTAACATGCCCTGGTGGTTCTTTTGTGTGATGAAACGAGTACCTGTATTGAATTTCATGCTGTTCGCTGTAGTGAAACACATTTGCACATGTTGAGGGTAAATGTGAGTGTACTGTGGTATTCTGTCTTCTGTAGCTAACATTATTACCTAGTTGCATTATGCGCTGTTCCTTCAAATTTCTTTGCATTGAATTACGAGGAAGTCATAATGTGTCCTTGTCATGTAGCCTGCATAGCAGCCAAAAATCCCAGTTTGCCCAATAAACTGGTAGTAATTGTAATGGCCTTCAATACCAGGGTGAAAAAGATTCAAGCACAGAACTTGGGGGTGCTTACTTTTTCTGCAGTAAGCAGATTAGTGCAAAGATTCTGAAAACCCTTCTTTCTTAATTTTGTTAATATGCTTGCTTTATGTGTAATATCATCTTGTGCCCTTCTGAAGCACAATACTGACTAATCTGTTCATTTGCTTAGCCTGTTTACTAAACCCTGAGTTTCCCAGACCACCATGGATAACACATGAAGGTGACTCAGGTACAGTTTCAGAATATAGAACAACCTGGCATAAAGGGCTCAAGTATAGCAAGTAGGAGTTATTTACAGCAATTTAAGCTAATCTGTCTAACTGTGTGTGGAAGCTGACAGAGAGCCCTCGCATGAGGGGGCAGTGATATTCAGCATGGGAGCAGAGAGTGAGCTTTACAAGAAGAGATCTAATACGCCTTTCCTTTTGAAGCAGATGTCACTAAAATACAGAATGCCAACCACGTGAAATCCTCTGAGAGCTTTCACATAGTTTTACACATCATAAAGAGGCAAGGGTTTGCACTTCTTTGTAGGCAAATTAGTGTTTTTTAAATAGCTTTAGATTGCCACTCAAATTCACGGTATTTCAATAATTATGTTAGTGTACAGACTGAACTTGAGGACCTGTATTGCAGCTTACTTGCAGGTATCTCAAAATTTACTTCTGGGGATGAGAATGATCTTCCCATATCTAGAAATAAATTACTTCTGGAAAGGGAGATAAACATCCATTTGACTGTTTTAATCCACTGAACTTAAATAGTATTTTTTTCCCTGCAGAATACTTTTTTTCCCCAACAATTTTTTTGACCTCAGATCACTCAGAAATGTGGCTCCCTGAACAAGTGGGGCCATGAAGCTTTGGCATTTGTAAAAGGTATGGTTATAAAATAATAAAGACATGGGGGGGGGGGTGTGTTTAAAGAAATTTGCTCTGTTATAATTACTGTTCATTTTCCTAGTTCCGGAAAACTCCTTCTTCATCCCCCACTGCTGCTTTTGTAAATACATTTTATAATGCAGGGTGAAGGCATTAGCAATGTTTATGTGCTTTTGCATTTTTTGTTAGTATTTTAATTATCATCAATTTCTCTAATCAGACTTGGCCATTAACGTTCCTCCTATTCTGTGCTTAATGGGAATCCGAGTTGAGGTTTCACGTGCAACAATCGCGTTGTTCTTTGTTCCTGGTTGTGTGTCTGGTAACACACACAGACACGCACAGACACACACACACACTCGTCCTTTTTTAGTTTGTAATTAACAGCTTTTTTCTGGAAATATGTTAAGGTGAGAGAAGGTCTGACAAAACGATGAGGGTGCAGCCCACGCAGCTGAATGTCTCGATATGGAGGGCTTCTTCCTCTGAGCACACAGTGTCCATTGCGAGTGCTATCAGCACTCATACAAATACTGCATTTCTTTGAACAGTACTGCAGTACTGAAAAGAGATCATGTTTTCAGCTTCATTTAATTACCATTAGTTGTCTTCTTTCTTTGAATGTCCTGTCTTCGGTAGCTCAACAGTGCCTTTTCTGTCCCCTCAGAATTTTCTGTGCTGTGAGCTTTGCCCTTACAAATGATTTGAACTTGTGGAAGTGGCAGGGGCAACTTTCGGAAACATGTAGCTGCCAAGTTTCCTGTGATGTGATCTTAAAATAGCCCAGACTGGGAAAGAGGGGAGGACTGTCACTAAGTGCTGCTCCGCATGTCAGGACTGTTTTTACTTGATCTATATCGGCTGGTGAACTCCTTTGCAAGCAGAAGAAAGAACCTCACCCCCACCCATTTCCTCTTTTCAGGCTATTTTGGGCTCACTGTGAAGTTCTCAGTGTACTTTCTCAGCCAGAGCAGCATTGTAAGCTCCTTCTGGTAAATCACATTTTCGGGCTGGGGGGTGGGGAAGACTGTAAGGGGAAGACAGGAATTTGTCTTTAAACAGGTTGGGTTTTTTTCCCCTTTGTGTGTGCATGAGCATGTGCAAGAAAATACTATATCACTAAATGTCATGGAAGTTTCCAGTATTATTTTTTTGACCAGGTTTCCCTAGATAGCTTTCTCTCAAGCTAGCAGGTGGTATTGACATTTTCTCTTCTCTGTTTTAAGGAGTCATTAAATTTAACGAAGAGCTAGTCCCAGGAAGAGGCATCAGGAGCTTAAGGAATTTATGGAATATTTGAGCTGAAGATTCTTATTAGTGCATGGTGAAAAATGCCACTGCCTAAACATACATCACTGATCTATTTCTGTAGCGAGGCGATAGCCTAATTCCTTTTTTTTCCTCTGAAGTTTCCACCAGAATAGCTCAGTTGTATTCAGTGAGATTTTCTTTGACTCCAACCACTGTGGGAGAAATCATAATTGGAGTCCAGTTTTCTATGTGGAGGTGAAGAGTTCTACTGTCATTAGTTATGTCCATGTTCCCAGGAAAAAAAGCATCTAGAGTGGAAAACAAGAAAAAATCTAAAGATATGGAGATGTGGGAAAACACATTCTCAGATTTCTCTGCATAGGAAAATCTGGATGATATGAAACATGCACATGTAAAAGAGAAAGAATGGGGGCAGGGTCTGAAGTGTTTTATCACATGTTAGGTAGGGGCTTTTTGCTGGTTTTTTGCAGAACTGCACAGTCCTGCAGTTCCTCAAGCCCTCAACACTGTTACTACTTGAACCTACCAAAGGCTGAGCAGTTTAGAGGAGGAAGGATTTGTAACCTGTAGAATTTCTCAGTGATGTTGTGAATACTAGCTTAATCCTAGGGAAAGCTTGGATGAAAGGTTACACTTAGTTATTAAGCTTAAGCATTTTCCAGAGAAGCCTTAAAAAAAGTCTGTTGTGGGAATGGAAAAAATGACTGATTTTATTTTTTTTTCCTGAAATCATTAAACTTAAAATTCAAGAACAAACCAGGAAAATATTATTTGGCTCTTCCTGCATCATAATAAATTATCATAACAAAACAAAAGACAGATATTCAGTATCTGAAAATTCTTTGAAGTTTGCCTTTGGGAAGAATGCTCCTTGTGCAGTCATAGTGAGGTCAATTGACAGATCCTGACTTCTCAACATGGATGATATGTTATTTTATTGGACTGTAAACACATCAGTCTTCTGGGTGTGTGCATGCCCCAAACAAGAACCCTCTTTTTCCATTTTAAAAGGGAATAGATATTTTCCAGAAGAATCAGTTGCCTTTGTTTTGCCCCCAAATTATAGTTTCACCACTGAGTAGTCTTAATTCCTCAAATGTTTTCTATGCTTAAATTAGACCTGAAGTCCTCTGGGGAGAATTGAGAAGGGAATGACTTAGTAATTTTAAGTTTCTACATGACTTACTCTTGAGTTTGTTTGGTCTGTATTAAAAGCCGAAATAAATCCATGCATTACGGCTAACATGAGAACGTGTGTTGCAGGTGTGTGCACTTGGAGTCAGCCCTGGTAGCACTGTGTTTCCCTGGTATTTTTATCTTGTCCCATCTTTTTGCCCAAGCTGAGGCACCCTGTCATCAACATCATCTTATTTTCATGGCGATGCAGTTCCTTAAGCTCTCTTGGTGGTTCTCCCATCACCTGATAGACTGGCACAGTGCATATTGCTGTTATTTTTTGCAGAAATATGTCCTTGAGTCTCACTCGTCTGTGCACCAAAAACAAAGTACATTTTCTTCAGCCATTGCTACCTTTCTCAAAAAGGCCCAGGATACCCACTTGCTGGTTTTTTTTTTTTTCCCTAAAACTCATAAAACTTCAGCAGGGATCCAGAAGATTGGGAGGGATGGGCAGAACAGACCGCCCTAGGTTTCCAAGCTTTACTTCCCCAACATAACTTGTAGTTTCCCTATTTGGCTGGCAGGACTAGACCTGGAGTCAGATGTATTATATTTGTCTCAAAGCTCTCTGCACTGTTGTTGGGGGTGGGTTGTTGTTAGTTTGTTTAATTCCTTGCTGCTGAAAATGTCTTCCACAACCTCCTGCGCTTCACAAATGTCATTTTCATTTTGGTATGGTGATATAATTCATTAGAGGACAATCCAGGGATCTTCAAGGGTGTGTTTTGGTGGGCCCAGGCTCAGATTCCTGTAAAAACAATAATGTGAAATAGCTCCTTGAGAGTATTTCTCTATGGGCAGCTTGTTATGTGATGGTGGCTCATGGAGAAAGATGGCTGTCGGGGCTGGATATGCATGGGGAAATGCATAGGCTTTCTTTCTGAGAAGGGGTGAGCCTGGCACTGACAGCCCAGCCCACCTCCTGGTGCTTCATGAGAAGGGTTATTGTAAGCAGCTGAGGTGCAGAGGAACATAAATTCTGGGGTGCATCGATGTCTCAGTCAGTGCCAGTCTGCGAGCAGGAACTTTCCTCAGCCAGGCATGGTTCCAGGTGGCTGAGGACGAGACAGGGCTGTGTATTTACAGCCCCGACAGCCTGTTGCTTCCACTGCGCAATAGCCCTCATTTGTAGTAGCTGGGTTGTGACATTGGCATAAGATACTCTGCGCAGCTGGGCCACACCAGTGCCAGACAGGAGTCCCGTGGTACAAGCTGACCCAGCTGCACTGAAAGTCTCATTCTTTCCTCTGTCATTTTTTCTTTACTCAACAATGCAAAGTGACGGTTACAGCTAATACGCTCTTGCACCAACGTGCATGAAACACGCAGACATTAAGCAAACACTGTTCTTTCTTTTCTTTAAGTGTTGTAAGGGTTTCTTCTTAAACATCTGCAGTTGTCCAAGCTGCGTATTTTGCCTCCTAAAGGCAGAAAGTAGAGAGGGGAGGATAAAGTGTATTTGCATGTGTAGATATATAAATAAAATAAATCCCTGTTTTCTATTTCAGTTCTGCTTAGGGAAGAGCAGTTTTGAGTACTGAAATAATGCAAGCTAAACATTTTTCTAATGAGCAGCATTTGATTTGAGTCGAAAATATTGAAATAGTGAACATTACACAGGTCAGCAAGTAAAGCCCAATTACATACTTATTTTAAATTGTCCAGTTGCAAAGGGGCCACAGTCAGCTTTTGTTTCCCAGTCTAGAGTGTCTCACAGGTATATTTTTACCATTTCTGCACCAGCTTCGTAAGCATAAAATGAGATCCAAGTATCTTAGTTGCCTTGAGGGTTTTCTAGATTGTGAATGGACTTTGTTTCCCAAGTTTGTCTCTAATCCAATAAAGAGGTTTAAAGCATCATTATAAAAGAATGGATATAAAAATATAATTAATGAATATTGGATAATGCTGACAAACAAGTGAAGAAACATTTTTTTTAATCTTCAGTGATGGCAGTCTGAATCAGGATTTAGCTTAGAGCAAAATTCTAAAGCACTCAAAAATAATTTGACAAGACACAAAAAAAGGAACTGCTTAAAATAGTGATGTTAAGAAAAATCAAGAAATGACATCAAACCAAGAAAAACTTCCAGTTCTTTTTATTTGTTTATTGGCTTTTTATTTCCTCTTGGGAAACTCTGAAGCCAGATTTTCAGGCTATCCTCTGCAATTATGGGAACCCGGAAAGATTAGTTTTTAAATGAAAGCCAAGTTTCTCAAGAGGAAACATGACTCCAGGAACTGGGACTTCAAGAAAAAGAGCAAATGCCGCAGTATTTGAGATGGCTTTGTTGACTTTTGGCTTTCCCACAGGCCAGAAAAGCCATAGTCCTTGAGAAACAAAGATGATGGGTGCGTGACTCCCACTAAGATCCAATTGCAAATGGCACGATGTTGGCAATTGTAGGTGCAAATGGCTGCATGCTATCAGTCCCTAGCCAAGTGGTGACAAAGAGCTTTGGGGGCAGCATGTAATAAGGGCAGCACTGTGTGCCAGACTCCATTGTTCCAGCCTGTCCCAGTGTTTTAAGGAGTAGAGCATGCAGTGATGTGAGAAACGACGGGTGGAGCCGAGTACTTGTATGAGTAACATCTGCACGACTGGGCCTGATCCTTTTCCCACTGAAATCAACAGGCATCTTGCCAGTCCAAGCACTGGGACCAGGACCTGTGCCAGCAAAGAAGAGAGAAAACGATTAGGCTCTTACTATAGGCTGCTAAAGGAGAAAGTATTAAGAAAGAAAAAAAAGGGGGGGGGGGGGGTGTG
>JASSUY010028840.1:35253-59726 GCA_032466535.1 Forpus xanthops
CCCCCACCCCCCCCCCCAAAATAAAACTCAAAACACAAATAAGTGAGAAGAAACTGTATCTTTAAAATAGATGCTTTTGCTAATAATACCCACATGGACATGTTTTGTAAGCAGTGTCTTTGGGTCTGCCAGTCTTCCATCAGATGTGCAGGAACCCTGGCACCTGGTTGGAGGACTCTGCCTCTGGGTTTGCAGGTGTGGGACATGAAGAACTGAAAGAAGACATAGATGGCCACTGGCATCTCTGTGGTTAGGGTTGCCAGGAGGGCAGGGAATTTGTTTTTTTCAGCTTGGGAATGTTTAATTTCAGCTTCAAAATATTTGGAAATACAATCCTCATGATCTGGATGAGGATGGTATTTCCCCTAAGCTTTTCCTTTCTTTCCTTCTTTTTGTTATAGTTAATCTTACTTCTAGATACCACTTTCTCTACCCCAATAAAACTTTTGAGGTGTTTTTTCATTTCTGAAGAGTTGTTTTTGGGGGGTCGTGTGTTTAAGTATGGTAAGTTAGAGCAGAAATAGGTCAACTGATTAGTAACTGCTGGTTTGCCTTTAAAAGCAAATTGCATTAAAAATGATTCTTCATATTTCTCAGTGTGTGTGCCAGCTATGTGTAATTTTAGCTTGTGGTAGCAGCAACGGGTCATTAGGGCAAGGGAAAACAAACCCTCTGGAATCAGAAGTGAGAGCAGAGTAAGGAAAATAACGAAAGCATATGTAATTATTTCCTAAAAAAATAATGTGGTGCTCCAGTGAGGTTTCAGGAATCCTGCATGTAGGACAGTGGCAGCTTTGAACCTAGTGTGTTTGGAACGTTGCTTTCCTTGGTTGCGCAAGCATAACTCATTGACTGATTTGAGAACTTTCCTGTTTAGATAAAGTTTCCCTATTTCATTATTTTGTCTCTTGTCTGCTTGTGGGCCATAAGCAGAGATGTTGCAGTGCTGGCACACCGGAAAACATGCTTTTATATTGCCTGGAGAGCTTTTAAGGTATCAAATCAGCTTGTAGTAATAATATTCACTCTGTGTTAAAGCAAACTCAAGTGTAAAATGTATATACATGGCATTCCGCAGACTATAAAGCTGTATGTTTTACTGCTTAAATTTTGTCTCCTTCCTCCAGCACTGTTCATTTTGGGTAATCTTAAATGTCACAACGTACTTTTTGAAAATCGACTGCAATGATTGTGTTGAACTTTTTGAAAGACAAGTCTCATTCATAAGGGAAAGATTATCAGTGGCTCGTTTGCTGTACCTCTAAAAATTGCTTGACTTGTACTTCTGAACTGGTTGGGGAGCTCCTTTAAACTTGTCATATTCTGAAGTTCTCTTAGTTAATGACTGCAGCTTAGTCTGCACTAGAAAATGGTACGTCAGCGGGGATTGTGCGTAAATCACTCTCCTAACACATTCAGCTGTGCCAGCAGAAGCTGGGGGTAGATGAAATTGTTTATTAAATATATATATATTATTTTACTGTTGTAGCTTCTTCCTTCCAAGAGACAGGTTTAAACTGTACTGTCTGAGGGATTCTTCACTCATATAGGCTGTGTACAGATAAGAAACAGTTATCTACGTAACTTTATTAACTCCATTAAGTCCTCTCATGCTAAGAGAAATGTTTCCTGTTGCCAAGATGGCCTGTTTTCAGAAACTCTTGCCAGCCTTACTTAGACTCAAGCAATACCAATTTAATGTCTTTTTGAGAAGTGAATTCATTGCAGTTAGCGGAGTTCCCTCCTTGTCCTGACGAGTTAAAGGGCATTTCTTACGGTCAATCTGATCAGCAGAGTATAAGTTGCAACCTGATCTGGATTCAGTGCTGACCTGGCTTTTGGCACAGTGTCAGATGAGGCAACTCCTGGGGCCCCTCCAGCCTGAAGGATTCAGTGGCACTGGAGAGGACTGTTCCAGTTCACCGGTGATGGTGCAGCCTATGCTGTATGCCTAAGAATGACTGATGTAGCCTTCATAGGTACTGGCAAGGAGGTCCAAGAAAGTTGTCTGGATGGACAAAACAAAAAGGTTATTTGTGTCATAGATGCTTTCTGAGTGCTCAGATCTCTCTGCTTCATGGGGTGAACACTACAGTTCCTCTGCACTTTGCCATCCCTGGCAGGTTTCAGAGGTGCAGAGCTGTCAGTAACAGCACTGTTAAACTCCAAGTGTTGCTACAGTTCCTATTGTTTTTTCTGGTCTTGTGTCTTTGACATGCAGTGGTGCATGCTATGTAGAACAGCTGTGGTCCATCCACCATCCCTCTCTTGCAGTCAGTAACCTCAATGAGCTAACAGTCTGAAGGAGAATGGCACAGAAATTCCCAATTCTCCTCTCGGCATTAATAAGATTATTTTATTTTTGTTTTTAGGATCTTATTCCTTCTCTGTAGTACAGAGGTGATCATCCAGATGGATTTACTGAGCATGGTCATGAGAGGTTACAGAGGAGATCTCTCATCTCCTGCTTGTCACTGTGCTGACACCACTTGTGTTCCCAATAGTGTGATGCTTCTCCAATTTCCTGTCTCTACATGCCAGATTATGGGAGCTAGACAGTCAGCAGTTCTGTAGTGGGGTCAGAGCCAAAGCAGAAAAGCAGAAGACGTGAGCAAAATTCTTTCCTTGGGTGAAACTCTGCAGTACAGGCCTTAGGTTATCAACTTGGAATGACTGACCAAAGTCTTTCTAGCAATTTGAAGGTGGGGCTTGTAACTGGAAGCCCTCCCGTCCCCTCTTTTTTTCACACTATCCTATTCCAACAGAATTGCTATTTGAGCTACGTTTAAGTTCTATGAAGTCTGCAGGGCTATGAATAAAATCCTAGAACCACTGTGCTGCTGTCCCAGTGCTGCACTGTGCGCTCTGAGACTCTCTATTTTGTTTGCCAGCTCATTCTGAGACTAAAATCATTGTAAAGACCCAGCATGTTCCATGTGAACATTCAGATCCTGCAGGAAAACGTTCTGCAAAGCAGTGTGAATGGTAGCAGAACGATGGCTTATTTTTGGACTTCAAAGACACTCAGCAGTAATTTGGAGACTACTGATAGCACTGAACTAGCAGTAGCCATGCAAGGTTCTCTGTAAAGTTGCAGTTCTGTTTAGCTGGACCTTTGTCTAAGCTGGAAAAACAAAGTGTGATGTAGTTGCTGCTCAAAGTGCCTCACAGTGGCACAACTTCATTTTTTTGTTAATGGAATTGATCTGTTCTGTATTACAGTGTAACTTGAGAGATAGAGCTATTTGTGCTACCGCTGCTTTTGAAACTCCTTTTTCCATCAACCATCAGATCACCGGCCACTATAGGGAGCTGCTTCCAGCCAGCAGTGTGCAGGCAGACTGCCCTGTTTCCAGCTCTCATCCTGAAAGCTTTTTCCAGATCCTGCCTATTCCCTGCAGGTTGGGATAGTAGGCTGTAGGGCTTTTGGTTCATTTGGTTTTGAGTAGTCTGGTTGGTTTTATTTTACTTTGAGATGTCACTTGAAAAAAGATATGACCTAATTTAACAATAATCCATGATCTGGAGGCAAATGTATGTTTGATGATGCCCTAGTGTTTATAGACTGATTAGGTTTTTATTTTTGACAGGTCTTTAATGTGATAGAATCTGTGCTTTGGGGCTGCACTCTTTGGAAAACTGAGACTGAAGAAGCTCTACAGGGTTTAAGATAAATCAGTCTTTTTCCTCTTGCCTCCCATGGTGAATTGCTCCCGTGGTGGTTGCATAAGGCAACCCAGCTGAGCAAAGCCTCATAAAAGAGAAGAAGCTTGCTGCTTGCTTTCTGTCAACTTGCCACACTCCTTCTGTTCATGGTGCTCTACACCAGTTGCAGATTGCCACAGTAAATAGCTTCCAAAAACTCAGCAGTTGTTTCTCCCATATGCCTTTGCTTGTTAGGATGGCTTTTCTGCTACTGCAGCAGAGCTCATCTGCAGACACTGCTTGGTAGAAATCAGTTTATTATCAGTATCCTTTCTGGTACTTTTGCTCATATGTTTCTGCACCTGGAAAAGGAGTGCATTGGATTTCTGGAAATGTGAGCAATCACAAGCTTAGAGTTGGGCAAGCATCCACTGAGGGCCAGACTCAGGACTTGGAAATCTTTGGGAGGAATCTGGAAATCTTGGGGGAGCATGCAGAAATCCAAAGCTGGATTATTTTCTCAGGATACTGGATACAAGTAGCCTGTCAAAATAAGTAACTTATCACCAATCCTCACTTACCTTATATTTACCCTGTAGAACTGGAAATCAAGTCTGTACTTAAGCAGGTTTTTAATGAGCAGGTTTTAAGCAACTTGAATCAGGTGAGGTATGAAGCATGATCCATCTTCCAAGTAGAATTAACTTGCAGTTGCCCAGCTTTCCATTACAGAAGGTGTAGGTTTCCTACTGTCCTGCACTGGAGGTCAGAGGCAGGATAGCATGACAGCTCTGGCTTGCAAAGAGCTGCTCTTTTGCTATGTTTCTACATTGTTTGCTCCATCTCAGAGAGGTACCTGTTTTATAGTGGCGGGTACAGTATGAGCCTACCCTCTGGCATGCTCTAGCTACCTTCCTACATACTTGCTTTCATCCAAGTTGTACAGTATGAGGAAAGACTTGGCATTGTCTTCCTGACTTACCAAATCTTGTATTAGTCATGTCTTTGGGAGATGGTGGCGGTTCTTCACCTCCCACGCAGAGCCTAGATATAGTCTTTTACTAGGCTCAATATGGATGTAAAAAATATCTGTATTCCTAATTCTTCAGCTTCTTTAACTGCAAATGGAAACAATTCATACATGTTGCTGTTCTGTTTCTCTGATGAGAATGGTGGCCCATGCTATCAACGGTATTTTTTGCTTCCCTTCCCCCTCTTGCTCTTGTGGTACAGCAAATTGCATCATTTTTAATAAGATTAGAGCTATTTGCATTTTAAGGTGTTTGGGGTATTAGCTGGCAGTGTGTCAGTTTAGTCTGTCTGAGCTGGCTTTGGTCACCTCCCATAAAGGTTAGAGAGTTCAAAAAATATTGTGCCTTGTTGAACTGAGAGTCTAGACATGTCTGGAGAGATCCTTAGTTTTCAGAGTTTGTCTAAGCTTTGTTTCAATAGGGGTGTGAAAGCTACCAAAAATGACAAGCTAACACAAAGGTTTGAAAGTCATTTGAGTACTGTGTGGGTGAGAAATGCCTGTATCTGTACTTTCAGTCAAGGAACAGTAAAAGGGCGCACATTAAAAAAATATAAAGCACTGTCAAGCAAATAAAAGGTCCCTTTATGTGTGTGTGGAAATGGAGAGGGAGTTTGGGGTTCCTCCTGGATTTACTGTAGAAACTTAGGTGTGCTGTTCAGTCCTCTGTGTGCCAGGCTATAGTCCTCTGTCTTCATTTGGCCTAATCCATGCAATCTTTCCGGGATGTGGGCCACGTGACAGCCTTCCCTAAGGCTTTAGGAATGAAGGAAAAGAGCAATAAATATGCAAAGTATTATTCCCACAGTACTGCACACTTTGCCACTTCTGGAGGCCTAGCTGACAACAGTGGCCCCATGCTCCATGAAGCCACAGTCATCCCTCTGCCCTACTCAGGTACCTTCCTGATGTGCCACCTTGCTGGTGTGCCACCTTTCTTTCTCTGAAGACCCTCAATTCCCTGCTGTGAAAAGGCCTGTTCCCTTTCTTCCTCCTATTCCAGTGATTCTCTTCTGCTCTTAGAGAAAAGCATATTGTACAATAACATGGTTTTCAGGGAAAGATCTCAAAACAAGAAGTGGTGCTGCTCCTATAATAAAAGCTCTCTTGAATTGTGGGAAGTGTAATGGGACTTAACAGAAGTTGGAGATTTGCCTGAGCCTTGACAGATGCTGCTGTGTATTGTGTGCTGTCTGGCAGAGTCCCTGTGTGCTGGGGTCATCTTACCTTGTGTAGGTACTTTGAAACAGTGGTTAAAGTAGGAATAAGTAGAATATGCCACGGAGACCACTTTTGCACTTGCTGACAGATGGACAAAACACTAGAGTTACATACTGTTTTTTCCCAAGAAAAAGCTTGCAATTGCTGAACTAGCAGATGAAGTAACCTGGGAAAAGGACAAAGGAACAGTAGCATAAGCAAAATATCCCTGTTGAGGTATCCTAGAGAGGAATTAATGCAGAACAGTAGCTTTTTGCTTCTACAAGTTTCTTCAGGCAAGTTATATTCTTGACCACTCTTCAGTTCTCTTGATAGAGTATTTTAAAGCTCTGATTCCTGGAACTCTATAAATAGAAATGTCAAGTTTCATTAAAAAATTACAGTAAAGCATGTTTCTGGCCTTCCTGACTGCAGCCTAAATCTTTCAGATACGGCCTTAGTAAACTCAACTGTTTCTAAACAACAGAAGATAATGGAAACGTAATTTTTTAGTCTTGGGATTGACTTTTAAGTGGGCAATACTAGGATTATCAAACCCTGATGATCAGTAATGCTAAAGGCTTTTTGAAGGATTTAACTG
This sequence comes from Forpus xanthops, assembly GCA_032466535.1. NCBI lineage: Eukaryota > Metazoa > Chordata > Aves > Psittaciformes > Psittacidae > Forpus > Forpus xanthops. Next base: position 41,730 of record JASSUY010028840.1, read on the forward strand.
CCTCAGCAGTTATGTTTAATTTGAAGTGTAGAGAAAGAGAGCAGCCAGTTCATTTCCCGAGTTATTGAGGCACCATTGAATATATATTTGTGGGCTTGTATATTTAATATAGGCTTTGATGTTTTCCCTTATGCATCTTTTTATTATATAAATAACGTCCTTGTTTCTTAGTGTTTGTCGTTAGTGTGTGCAAACACATTCATCCTTTGTTTCACCCTTCCCTAGTGACCTGTTACATTTAGTCATAGGATATGCAGAAAGGAAATAATTAGTCTAACTTTGATCTGCCCTTGAAATTGCACTGTGCTTTTTAAACCACTGTAGAAGAGGAATAGTAAGTTTGTTTCTGCTCTCCTCAGCAACAAAGCACAGAGTGAATCTAAGCATTGTAAATTATTGTCTCACAATAGCCTAAAGAGCCACTTTTTAGCAGATGAGTTGTAGATGGAGCCTTTCTTCCCAACATGGAGATGCTGCAGATAGGGCAGTAGTATGCTAGGAGCTTCTGAACTGTGAAATCAGAAGAGACTGTTAGATCATTGCTCCTGAGCACCTGCATGGGTGCCTGTTTCATCTCACCCACTTACTTTCATACAGTCCTTCACCCTAATTTAGCATTTTTTTTCCACTTTTTTACATTGACGCTTAGTTTGTTGTTGATTTATTTCTGCATACCTCTGTGATGTTCCTGTTTGGGTTTATGCCTTTTTCATGTTGGCATTTTGCTTTACACTGCAGGAGCAAATTATTAAAAGTTCCCTGCTCCAAGAAACTCTGGAAAAAAAATAATCATAATCTGCCAGAAGTTATTTGAAATGGGCTATGAAGTTTGTAAACTGTTATGGGAAAACCAGGCTTAGTTTTCTGTTCTTGCTCTCCATAGTGTGGAAGGAAAGCAAGATTGAGTGATAGAAGAAAAATGAAAGAGCTTGGAGATTCATTTTTATCCAGCTACTGGTGGTGAAGGAGATACTTGGGTAGCATGGCCACAGCATTTGAATTGTGTGTCAGTCTAGTTTGCTTTTTTACTTCAATTGAACATTTCAGATTCTCTTTTTATTTTGGTTTTGTTGTTTTTTTGTTTTTGTTTTTTTAACTTTTTAATTGTTTTCCAGTGTTTATTGCTTTCTGAGACGCCAAAAATGCTAAAAGTTAGGTTGTGGGAAGATAGGAAACACTTTATTTCTGTTAGTATCTGGGCTTCTTTTCAGTTTCTTTTCCTGTTTGAATTAAAAAGAGAGCAGAAAGCATTTGGAATACAGAAAATACAGTGGGTGCAAATTTCTCCTGCTATTCCCCTTATTCTGGCTGTGTGTTTGCCACTTGTGACTTGGTGGGAGATTATCCTAGTGCTACAGAAAACTGTCCTGGTGATGCAATAGATGGTCCCTGATGCATGGGAAATAATGTTTGCTGTAAGAATCCTAAAAACCCCTTCAATGAGAGTGTTTTTTGTTGTTTGTTTCTTTGTTTTGCCAAGCAACTGTTGAGCTAAGAATACCCACAATTTTGTAGTGGATGCGAGCAGCTCACTCCTTAATTTCACCTCCTGTTTCATAAGCGGCTCATCTTTTTTGTCATAGTTCCAGACCTGATGGTTATAGATGTAAGGACTGTCATTTTTTTTTTTTCAATTATGCAGTGCTTCGGTCACAGCAGTTGTGGTTCTTGATTGAAGGATCTTTGTGTTTCTGTAATACAAATAAACAGTGAGAATCTAACAAACTTGGATGAAACGTGAAACCAAGCTCTTTGTAGATCCTCATAGTTAAACATCCCACTGTTTGCAATAGTAATTTGTTATAGTTTGTTACAATAATTACAATTGCGCACAAAAAGTTGTTTGTAATTGTTATTTTGTATCATTTTTTGTTGTTATTTTCAACTGGATTATTTATTATTACTACTGAATGATGGTTTCCAGTCTAGTTAAAGTATTTTTGTTCCTTTTGCCTATTAGCTGTATTTCCTGCCCCAAGACATTACGTTGTTGCCTTAAGATGACAGCATCCCCTGTGCTGTACCCCAGAGCTAAATGCAGTAGTATATAAAAAGCGTCTTTACACACTTCACACTAGTGTGATGCTAAATTATTTAGGTTTCTCAAAAGGCATTTAGTCCTCTGAAAGAAGATTTGAATGTGTATAGCAGTGGTGCTTATTACTCAGTGTATGTTTGCCCATAAATGCATATGAAAGGTAGAGATGTTAATTTTAGTTTCACTGGGTCTACCAGGCTGGAAACTGAATGTAAATCCAAGTATGTATCTCTCTCTCTTGTGTTTTGCCTCTAGCAGCTTTTAGAATCACAAATGCACATTTTTAATGACTAAATGTAACATTAAGAGAGAGCCATTCTGCCCCAATTGTTTCATTGGAGAATGGACTTGTTAGAGGAGGATTTTAAGTAGCTGTGCCCATCTAATCAAGGTTTTCACCTTCCCCCTGAAAAAGAAAAAAAAAATAGTAAAATGCAGAGAAAATGAGATTATCAATTTCTGTGCAGGCTTTGGAGTGGCCTCTGAGATGCAAAGTAAAAGAAACAGGTTATTGTATCGCTACATGAAAGACACTTTCCTCCATCAGCCAGTATTCTTTTTCAGCCCTACCACAGGTGGGCAGGAGGTAGTATGGTGCTCCCAGAGCTGGGGCCCAGCGGTGCTGTCGGAATGGGTAACCTGCTGCATTCTCCAGGCATGAATGTGGAAAACACCAGCAGAGGTGAGATACTGTAAAGGGTGAAAGGGCACCATTAGCTTATTATATTTTTTCTTCCAGTTTTTAAATAAAATCCTGATGCATTTTTGGTAATTCATAAAATTGAAACATTTTGGAAAGCAACCATAGCCTTTCTCACCATTTTGTGTTTCTGTACTCACTGACCACAAGGCACTGCTTTGCTGGATGTTGGGGCTGGGAACACAGGCTTGAGAGCATTGCTGCTATGTGCTTGCTCTTTGCAACTGCAATTTGGAGAGGGTCTGTGTGTAGATGGTGCAACCAGCATTGGGCTGAGGCATGCAGGGGATGAGCAGATTCCCCATGTCAGTGGGGACATGGTGGTCCAGCATCTATCCAGCATCTGCATCCCTGTCATACCGCAGTGGGTAGCCTGTGGCTTGCAGACAGTGAGAAGATACTTGGTGTTACCCTGGCTATACTCCAGGGCAATTTCTGCAAAGCAGCTAGCCTGTGGCATCCTGCTGCTGTGTGAGGAATGGGTATCTGACTCCTGCTGGACAGGCTTTGTTTGGGGATTGGAAGGTCTATAAGAGGAAATGGAGCTTGGACAGCTAGATGACCCTATGAGGCATCAGTTTTGGCACCATCCTGTTTCTTTTTTTTTTTCAGTAATGTGAAACTGATCATCTTAAATGGAATGGTTAATGTACATAGCTAAAAGAAAAAAAAAAATACACTGCAGGGTTGAGGTGAGAAAAGGCAGAGAAGCTCTTGACTGATCCAAGGACAAGGGTGATTCAAAAAGCCATGCAGCCAGCTGATAAGATAAAGCGCAAGGGATCATCCCTTCTGTGTCCCACCTGTGCCAGCAGGTTGTGAGGTCTTTGCTGAGCAAGGAAGACTTTCTGGGGAGGTCAAGACTTTCACACTGCTGCATCCTCTGACCAGGCTCATGTGGGGAGAGGAAGAGACATCAGGCAAGAGGCAGCACAACTGCTTTTGAGGGTATGACCTTAATGGAAGAGGAATTGGAAAAGCCAAAGATAAAGGTGGCTTGGAACATCCTTAAGGCTGCCAGGCCTAAAATTAGAAGCAGGCTATGCTTTGTTTCCCTTGCAGGCTCACATGCAACATGAGTTTTCGCTCAGGTGGCCTACTCCATAAGGACAGCAAGTGCTGATGCCAAGGGACACTTGACTCCCTGGGAACAGGTTTCTTGTGACTTTCTATACTCCCCATTGTCACACGATGGGAACAGGCAAATGACATTGTAGAGCTGCCATCATGTGTGGGCCACGTGTGCTGAAGCAGTGCTGACAGCAGCTATCCTGGGACTGTTGCTATTGACAGACTAAGTGTTGTTGACTGCAGGGAGGGTCAAAATTATTATTAGTGACCAGATGAGGTATTAAGTGTAGAGCTGACGTTAGGAGTCCATGCACATGACACAATTCACCCTGTCACTTTACACAGAGGTTTAAAATGTGGGCAGTGGATCAGGAGCAGTCAGGAAAGGGATGCTGGATACCACATCCCATGTGTGTGTTCTAACCCTTCCCTCAGATGCTATTGCTTACATTTTGGTGGGGCACCTACTAACGGTGATGCCCCAAAAAAGTCCAGTTTTGAAAGATGGAGAAAAAAACAAAACCAAACAAAAAAGCAAAGAAGACGCACACATTTGGGCATAGCTTGGTCATTCTGGTTGGGTCTAAATAATGTCGAAAGCTTATACTTATAGCTGCACTTTCGTGCAAATACGGTTTGATTCTTATGTCAGTGCATTAAAATGCAGTACTGTGACCGTATAGTCACTACTGTTTAAGATGGTGTATCTGTTGAGCAGACATGCTGTTAAATCAGACTTACTCTGTGAGCTCTGAAACAGGCTATCTTAATTTTATTCAGAATTCACTTAGCACTGTTGTATCCACATTATGCAGCATAAAAGCCTGTTAGATACGTGCTCGCCTGAGCGCCCCATGACTGAGCAAGAGCCTTTCTGATCTGTTTGCCAGGCTGCTACCACATTATGATATTTGGGGAGTTTTACTGGGCAGGAATACAGGTAAGACAGGCTACAGTGGTACTTTTGGTTTCTTTGCTAACTGCCATGCAAGTGACTGATCAGCCCAGGACATTTCAAAAAGGCAGAATCTGGTTTTCCATTTTGCTTCTCCTTGCCTGTCCTTCTGTTTCCTCTAGCTGCTTAGGGAAAGCAGTGGTTTTACAGCTGCTTTCTTTAATCCCCTTTGACTGGACTGTGATTTTAGCCGAGCAGTACAGACATTTTAGGGTGGGAGAGGCACTGAGTATAATGATGTGCTAAGGGTTTTAAATTTGTCTCCTTGCTTGCTGCATAGCCAGAATAAGTCGTAACCATTTCTCAAAATCCCTGTGAATTTTTCTTCAAAATGAAGTGATTAACTTCTGCCGTAAACTTCCCCTTGTCTAGGGCATCCAGGCCTTGCGCTGAGCTTGACAGCATTCAAGATCTCCTGCCCACATACACTATTAGGTTCTGCTTATCCTTCGTTTCCACTGCCTGGTGAAATATTAGATAACGGGGAAGGAGCTTATCTTACATGCGTCTGAACTGACAAATATGGCAGCTTTTCAGTAAAAAGGCTAATGCAGACGAGGCCTTTTTCCTGGCTAGAATAAGAATGAGGCCGGTGCTTGTCTTCTGCCTCTGACAACGGTCAGATGCGTGCAGCATGATTTCCATAGCATCCAGACAGTCGGAGCACCTAATATCTACCTGTCTAGTCAATACATCAGCTTTGCTAGAGCGTGGAGCTGAAGTTTGTCATTGAGGCGGGTTTCTAATGCAGCAGGAATGGATCTTTCAGCCGTACTCCAGGGTAAACATTGTAAGCCCCACAAATTTATCTACCAGCAGTGACAAATAACTGTGACAGTTACCTTTGTTTTCTTTCCTCAATAATATGTTTTCTGTAAATGCCCTCATGGATTTAATTTCTGTAGCTTTAAGCATAAAGGAGAGGAAAAAAGGGGGGGGGGGGGATTTCTTGCTGTTTGAACAGGTTAATGTGTTTATCTCACTCCGTGTTTCTCCACATTAAAAAACAGTTTATGTTCAGACTCAGATGATTTTAAAGGCCTTTTCCAACCTAAATGATTCTGTGAGTTTAATAACCTTTAGAGGGACCCATCTCAGGATTTAACAGTTTGAGGGTAGCAGCTGGGAAACACTGTCCTGGAATCAATATTAGGAGAGTTGGGCTTAAAAGCATAGCTGAGAAGCAAGTCTTTATGTGCTTGGGCTACATGGAGGGGGAAAGGGAGTAGGAAGGAGGGGGATGCTTTGTCCACAGGGTACTGAGCAAGGTCTGTTAGTCATTTCAGAAGCTTTTTGGCTCATCATGGGCACAGAGCTGTGCTTGAAGTTTAACACTTCCATTTTGAGAAAGAATACTCACTGTTATAAATGTGGCATATTTCTGCATTGCATTCATCCAGATATTTTGGGAGATTGCCTTCCCAGCCGTAAATCCTAAACTGTACATTCACTGTTGAATTCTCAACCACCAGCTAAAATCCAAAGTGTCTGACAGCCCATAAAGCTGGGGATCCAGTGAGAGAAACTGGTAGCCTTTTTAGAAATGAAGGAACAGAAGTCAATGGGTGGTTTACTGCAGTATGGCAAAACACAAGTGTGCTCTGAATGGAAGAAGTAGAAAGAGTTGTTAGTTGGGTAAGCCAGACACACCTAGACAGCATCCTGAACTGCTGCCAACCCACATGGAGGTTTTGGACCTTTTCCAGGCTTTGTTCCTGAAAATAAATAGTTCAAGATGCGAAACTTTGAAGATAGCATTGACCAGTGAGCCGTGCCTCTGGGTGTGAGCTTTAAGGGAGAGAACTCAAGCTTCAGATTTGGGCTAGAAGCTCACAGAGAAAAAGCTGTGATCGAAGTTTAGCCTACATTTCATTTGTTAGCATGGGGTGATCTGCTTTTTTTTTTTTTTTTTTGCTGTTTCTCCTTATAAATAGGATATATTCTCACCTGAGAAATTGAGACAGGGCTGTTGATCTGATGGTTTAGTTCAACAACTGACTTGCTTTGTAGCTGCGATTCATAAAAAGTATCATCTCATCTATTTCACAGGAGCAGCATATGAAGAAATTAAGAAACATGTACGAACCATTCAGAATATGTAAAACAATGGATATATGCTAACTATTATGTTATTTATTTAATGCTTTGATAGCCATGTTGCAAAACAAATGAGGAGGTGGGGATATCTTTTGGAACAGAATATACTGCAGCACTCGCCTTGATCTGCATTAGACATCTGCACTGTGAAGTACAAGTGATGCTGAAAGATGCACTGAGAAAACAAACGGGTTACAGAACTGGCGTGTTAGAAATGACAAAATATGCAGGCAATAGAGAAACTAAAACTACTTCTGTTTCGGGCAGAATTGTAAAGTATTAACTAAATAAATACATTAGAAAAGATAAAATACAAACAGTATGGAAACTGGGACTCAGTTCTTTATGCGACAGAAGTTCATGTTGTGCTAAAAAAAAAAGCAACTTTTTTTTTTTCTTTTTTAAGCAGAAAAGCAGACCCTCAGCTTTTTGTGCTTTAACACTAGGAATCACAGCTCTTACCTCTAAAAGTTAAAACCAAAAAACACCTTCCTGGAAGTGTTTGGAGGTGTTCAGGTTTAAGCGGGCTTTGAGGAAGACACCTACAGTGAACAAAAAAATATAGTCTGAGCTTTCAGAGCTAGAAATCTGAGAGGACATGAAGGAAAAATGCCAGAGTCCTTCTAAATCCAAGATGTCTAAGCTGTCTGCCCTAAAAGGGATAGATTCAAGCTGAATGACAGTTTGGGTTATATGACAGATTCATGTTTCTTATATGCACAACCTTGGCTTGATTAATTCCCTTCTTCCCATCTTCTGTGTGTAAAACAGAAACCAGATATGACAGCAAGGTAAAGTTACTTGTCGTAGCTAAAAAACCAGGATGAGCCCTGGAAAGGGTGTGCCTTTTCTAATTGATTTAGCAAAACTGTGCTAATACGATGACATGCAGCTTCCAAGGCAGGAAATACGGATGGTATCAGCAGAAACTCAGCTTTGCCATCCTTAGTATTGTATGGCAACAGTTATCAGACTTCATCCATGAGGCATCAGTGGTGGGTTAACTGAGATTTCACCCATGAGATCCTTGTCTATGTCTACTGCAGCCAGGGGATCAGATCCCTGAGAACAGAGGTGGGCCAGGAAGCTCTTGCTGTAGATGGTAAACTCCGTGAGGGAAGTAAATGCAAGTTTGGGCTGCACTTGGCTGAGACTATAGAAATAGGAGTGGTGTGGGATGCGCAAGGAGTATAAACTGCCCTGCCCGACGGCAGGGGCAGGGTGTCCAGGTCTTTGACTTACGCCACAGAGAGTTTATATGCATGATCCTTGTGGTCTGGGTTGTGCCCAGGCACTGTAGATGGGAGAGGGGGTGCATGTGTGCACATATAGGTGTTTAATGAAGTCTGGTGCACAGCATGTTGGGGAGGCTGAGGTACCTTCTGTGTGCAGGTGGGCAGCACGTGCCTCCAGTGTCAGACACATCCCAGACCTGGCATGCTCACTGAATATGCACCGCGCTGGCAAGCTGCACACTCTCATGAACCATTTGTCTGGGACTTCTGAATGGCAAAAATCCCGGTCTGAGCTGCTATGCAGCTCAGGATGCAGGGCGTCCTGAAATCCCAGACAAATCTCCTTAGCGCTTTTGGTAAATCTGCAACTGGGATTTACCCTTGTGACAGCACATCCCAAGTGTGATAAAAATAGCCTGTCTGCCAGCATTGCAAACCTGACTCATGTCCCTCAGTTAATGGGTGAGCAGTCAAGGCTGTTTCTGGAATTGTTGCATGAATGCATGAAGTGGGTCCATTGGTAGGGGATTCCAGATGCACATTGCAAAGTGCTTGCCTGGCTCAGGATGATTCTTTGCAGCTTTGGCTTAAAACTCAACAGATCAGAAGTGTAGCGGAGACCCTTGATCTTAGGCTGAAAGTGATGATGGAAAGATCTCTGCCCTTTGCTTCTCCCAGAGGCTGTGTCTCTCCTGCGCTTGCCTAGAGGCAGTCTGGAAGGTGTGCTCTGCCTGTCTCTTCCTAGGCTGGGCAGAAAGCATGGCCCCTTCCCTGAAGGCAGCCTAACAACTTGGTTTTAACCTTTTACCTTAATCCTAATGAAAACCATGGAGTTTATTAACAATAGGGACCATGCCAAATTTGAAGCATCAGTAGTTTTGCCAATGAGGTACCACGGAGAAGCAAGAGGGAGTGGACATACTTTTTCTGCTCTCTGTGTGCATGCATATATGGGAGAACACAGTTTCTCTGTAGCCCTGAGAACTAGTATCTTACATTCAAAACTTCCTCTCCAGCCAGATCTACCCAGGAAGTCTCACCCCACCCAAACAGGGTGTATCTCTTTAATGGACTACACAAAAATGCTGTTGGTGAGTCAGTACAGTGTCAGATGCACAGTTGCAGAGTGGCAACATAGAATGAAATGCAGCCTCCTGGCCAAAAATACCAACCAACCAACTGTAAGAGACATTAGCTGCCAGTTCTCTGTGTGTCTGGTGAGATTTCAAGCAAATTTGGGGGTTTGCTGTCACACTTAAGAAAATGCTGTTGCAGCCACTCAGGGACAGCCTTTTGCTCATGAGGAAAGGGTACCCATCCATTTGCCACAGATTTTGAAAATGCACCTTTGTGATTTAGGTGCTTACATGTCATCTTCAAAAATGGCTTATCAGGCCAGTGTGTGAAGACTGAAGTGAGTGAGGCTGTGCCCTTGGAAGTGCTGCATAGGTGCTGCTGGGGCACTGAGAGAGAGGGGAGGCTGGACAGGCAGGGAGCGCTGAAGGGACTTCTCCTAGATCACCAGCATGATTGTGATAGAGCTGGGGAGAAAAGCTGAATCTTAGTCTGATCTTGTAGCTGGTAGAGCATGTATCTCCTTAAACATCTCCTAGGCCATGCATTTGGGGCAGTCTTGCATGTTTTGTATGCAGGATTGGTTTTAATTGTCTTTCTCAGTCCCTGAAGTTCTCCTGTGAGACTCTTGAAGTTTAATTGTACCTCGTCTGATCCAGTAGTATGCTTCTAGTACAGGAAAAAAAAAAAATGGAGGAGCAATGTTAGAAAACACCTCTTAGCTCTCAAGGGGACCCAAGGTCTGACCTAGAGTCTGTTCAGAAACATCCATCCCTCCCAGCTACCTGGGCTCAGCAGCATCAAAGACCACTGAGCAGTGGGATCCTGCTGCTCCACATATGAAGCGTGTATCATAATGCTGCTGGTTTTGTTTCTGGCTCTTGTCTTCCACCCTGAAATGGCTGTCATTGGAGCTGCACAGAAGTACTACATTTACCCTGGCCTTAGCAGGGTACAAGAGGTTGGTGGTCTTTGTGGTAAATGGTCAAGCTGCATTCCTGTCATATGTGCAGTGTCTCAGAAGCAGCTTGAGTTTGTAGATACCATTCATTCAGCTGAAAACAAGAATACTGTCATTGCATTGGGTGGGATTGGCCTCATTTTATGTAAAATATCTGCGGATTTAAGCTTCATATCAAGTTGCTAGGGTGCTGTCCATCAAGTGATATTTGAAAATCATTTTTTAGAAGCTATGCCAGTTTTGACATGCTGCTTTAATATTTTTCTGGCTGCAATAGGGCAAGACATAGAAATCTTATGTTGTCATCACAGAGCTGTGAAGCGTTCTTTTTTTTTCCTTCCCCCCTTCCCCCCGTTTTCTCTCTCTTGCACTCTGTCATATGGAAACCAGATCAAAATTATGAAATTATTGCCCACAAACTGTGATCTTTTTTCTCTTTTGTGGTAGAATCTGACAAGTCAGTGATGGCTTGGTGCTGTTGGTACTAGCTGTTGATCCTGCATGCATTTGTATGTACCAGGAATAGCTGAACTTGGCGTGCTTTTCGGTTGGCACGCAGGCTGGTGAAACGTCAGATTTTTAATTGTGATAAAGTTCACGAAAGACAAAATTATGGCAGATGTTTCATTTTGTCAGAGCCGAACTGAATCATTAAAATGTGATATGATGTACTAGGAAGTCAGTGTAAACACCATCCCTGTGAACATGTCAAAAGACTGAAGAATGTAGACCATTCATGGTAATGTTAAAAACCACATGGTATGAATGCTGTATTACCAAGCTTTTCTCTTTAAATGCAGAGCATGAATCTTATGAATTTTTATTGCCTTTATACAAAATGAAAAGATAACATATTCTGCTTTGGTAAAAATAGCCTGGTGGCTTCTGCAGCGTGGTTGTCATTTTGCTGGTGGTTTACTTGGAGGTCTGCTTTTCACAAGCAGCAGCAGCAAGGTATCCAATTCCCATTGAGCACTGAGCTTGTTTGCCTAATTCCCTCTTTTCTAAAGGATATATTTTTGGGAAGTCTTACTCCTTTTCCAGTCTGAAGGAAGCAGCAGAAACACTGCTGCTTGCTGAGGAATGCCTATGGTGGTCTATTAAAACTGGCTCCGGGTAAGTGGTTATGGAAAGACTGCAGGAAGCATCCAATGACCGACATTCTCTGTGGACTTTCTCTTCCATCTCCTCCCCACATCTCCTATGTGAGGATTGTTGTCTCCACACTCACTTGGGCCATTAGTCAGAAACGAAGTGCATTAGAAACTTCCTGATGCTTACCCATGAGCTGAGTATATACATCTGCAGTTATTCTGTTTCTTGATGGCCTATGAAGTCTTGACTAGATTCTGATTCTTACTCAGTTGTCAGTTTCAAGGTTTTACTGTAAATTAAGTGTGTTTCTTAATGCTACAGCTGCTGGAATCAAGGGAGTTGACAAATACCTTCCTTTTGATGTAAAGGTCAAAGAAACACTGAAAAGATGTGATCAAAGTGTATTCCAAAGTGTTGTGTTATGCCACTCTTCTGATTTTTATTTGAGGGAGCTTGACTTAAGATTTTTGGAATTTTTATTGGGAAACAAATACTCTTGTTATATCATACAGTGAGATATAAACTGTAGTAAATCCAAATAATTTTGCATATCAAAAATATCAATCCCCATCTCCTTTGGAGGTGCACATGTGAGGTGAATGTGTTTTGCAGACCAATTTAAATACTCTTAAAATATGGCTCCCTTCTCCAGATCGATTACATTGAGTTATGGGGGAAAATCTGTGTTTGTGTGCATGGACATTCATAAATTGTATATAATCAGTGTGTTGTATTTTCAGTAGGGCTGCCAAAGCTAGAAGTAATGAACTTAGTAAAATGGCCATACAGGATTCAATGATAACAATTGTTAATGGCAATGCATCTACAGTTTTTTGCACCATGGCAGTTTGTGGAAATGCAGTGTGCTTTTTAAAATTTGCGTAAGTTTTTACACCACTCTTGCACCATAGGAACTTAATCCATCATGAAACCTTGTTAGAGGCTGCACCACTGTATCCTGAGGCAGATGTGAAATTTGTGTAGTCACTGATTTGCAATCTAGCTGAAGGAAATTGAGTCTACAATTCTTAAGAAAGAAGCCACCCATTCGGAATGCATTTACACTGCTCCTTTTGTATAAATCATTAGTGCTATAAACTATCCATTATTGTTAGGAGAAGAAATTTAAAAATGCAAATAAAAGAAAACATCGTGGCAGAGCAATTTTATGCTTGATTGTAATGTTTAATGGCATGTTCTCATAAAGAGATTTTCCCATACTTCAGACCTATCGTGTCTCTGACTTACTTGATTTCCGATGAACATCCCCCATTTTATTCCTAGAGTTGTTTTTCTCTAGAGCAATTTCTGTAATAGTGCTGCAGCATGGGGTTATCCAGGGTTAATTTCCCTTATGATTACACATCCAGACAGCATATATGTAAATGCTAAAAACCAAATTATAAGAAAACTGTAGGATAAAAGAAAACAAAGAAAATTTGTTTGTTTTGCTTATAAAACCATTTTGCAGCATCTATATGTTTCCCTTACCCACTTATAAATGTTAATGCTAGCTTATATTGGTATTGTAATTCTTCAAAAGCATTACTTCTCTCTCACAACTGACCTCAAATTTTTGCATTATGTGGATTCCCTTTCTCTCCCCTATCTCTTTGGATACTTTCCCAGGTTCCCCTCTTCATCCTTTCCTTTCACGTACCAGGCAGCACCATCAGTAAGGCAGACTTTCGTATCTCTAAACTAGCTGATTATATTAACGTCAGAAATAAAATACAGCCCTTCACGTTGTACTTGTATTTTTAGTACCTTATTGTAATCCTGGTTCTGCTTTCCCTTATCTCTGTTCTGTTTCTTACCCTGAGGTTTCTTTTTTAGACCAGGCTTGCTGGGCTTTTTTGTGATCTTGAAAAGTTTCTGCACTGTCCAGCTTTTTTAAGGCCTTCCACAAAACTTAGTCAGAAAGCACTAAAGTATCTTGATAGTCTGTTAATCGGCAGTCAAGTGCCCATTGTTTTCTTTTCCTGGTGGCCAAGGAGTTTGTTGGCAATTGAGATTTGCAGAGTGAATAATCCACCTGGCCTGAGACTCCCTGCAACTCCAGAGTGTTCCTTAGTGGAAGAATGTTCCTTTTTGTGTATAAAATACCACTAATAGCTTATTTAGCAACCTATATTTCTACAACAGGGCTTTCAGTTTTTTGTTGGAGGTGGATTCTTGCATATGCATAGATTCTAGCACCCATGCTAATTCTGTCTCTCATTTAACTTTCATCTGTTCCTATGATAGGATAATGCATAATGTAATCTCTCAGCTTTTTAATGTGGTCCTTAGTGCGTCTCTTCTAGCTCCTGTTTGAATGGGATAAAAAAAAAAATTAATAATGAGGTATGACTCGTTCCTATGCTTGCTGGGAATTACCTGGAAACCACAGGGATCTTAGGCAGGGTAATCATGCTGCAACCATGGAGAGTCCAGTACCAGGTACTAATGGCGATTACTGCTTGGAGAACCCTGAATGACAAAGGAATAATAAAAAACCCTCAAATTATTATGATACTTTCTTGCCTTTTCTCTTAGTTAAATGGCTCATTTTTATAACCACTGATTAGATTTGATCTCAGAATAAGCCAAAAGCTACGGAATATGATCAAAATGGCAGATACAAGGAGTTGCAGTGTTTTCAGTGCAGCTGATTTCGTTCACGAGTTTTTAATAGAACTAAATGGAGGATTGAATTAATCAATTATTAGAATAAGTGGAAGCCACTTTATAACAGTGTTCAGCATAATGGCTACCTGTGTGAAATTCTGGTCCTCAGCCACCCAGTTGCTTCATCTCTTTGGGGACATTTTCATGGTCTGAGTAGCCTGAGCTGATTATCACCCTCAGATTTACAGCTCCCTTTCCCTGCATGGAGTTTCTTATTCCTTATGCATCAGCACTAGGAAATTCTGTACCTGTTTTTCAGCAGTGGCAGGGGAGCATAGAAGTTACCAGTAGCATAATCTCCAGGGTAAACAGGGCCAGCGTATTATGCTCACTGTACCATTTAACCCTGCTGGAGGAGACAACTGTAAATTGCCTGTGTCGAGCTGGCATCTGAGGATTAATAGAACTGCAGTGGGGATAATTCATGAGTAGATTTTCTCACTCGCCAGTGTAAAGAGAACTAGGGCTAGTCAGGTCTGAAGTGGTGATTACTTTTACAATAGCATGTTATAATTCAGTGTCCCAGATTGAACCCTTCCTTCCAGCATAGAAAACAAACCATCACACACATGGCTAGCACATGGACCATGCAGGCTGTGCGACTAACTATACACGTGAAAGACCGCTTTCCTAGGAAACAAGATTTGGAGGGAGCTTTTTAGTGGAGGATTCCAATGGGTGATTAAAGAGAAAAAAAAAAAAAAAAAGAGAGATATAAGTCAATTTCACTATCTTTTCTGTTAATGAAGAGTAAAGAACAGCTTTAACAGGGAGTTAATTGAAATTCTGTCCTCCACCAAACTTGCTTCTTTTGGGTTGTGTTGCTCATCTCTCCACAATGTTCCCATCTGTTAATGGTTGTATATTTGTGCCCATCTTGGATGGTTTTCTGTCCTGAAAGTGCATAGTTATCAACAGTGCAGGGATGGGGAGACACCTCTGCACACACACACACACCCCATACCCTCCAGATAACCCCAAGAGGCTGACTGCAGGCAGGAGGAAACACCCCCTTACTTTGCAGTTTCAAGACTGTGGTTTTTCTCTTCCTCTTCAGAGTAAGGACTGGCCAAGAGCCTACCCACTGTCAGCAATGTCTTTAGAGAAGCAAAGAAAAAAAAGGATCAAGTAGCGGAAATGCAAAACCCACACTGAGAAAGCAGCATCTGTCCAGTTTTGGTCATCAAAGCATGACTGTATTTTCTTACACTTAAGAGATTAACATCTTTACTGTTAGTAAAACAAAGAATCAAGGTTTTTGTTCTTGCGGTTCCAGAATGAGTTTCTGTTTTCCCAGTCAAGACTGAGGAGGCAGGTCAGTAAACACATCCTTTATAAAATTCTACCTAAAGGTTTTCAAGTTTAATTAGCACTTCGCTTTATCATTGATACATTAGGCTTGTAATGGCTTGTGAAGAAGTATTACGACTCAGGGTGACAAAGCCTGCTTAGGGAGCTTCAGCCCTGTCTCCAGAGCACCCAACCTGCTCAGAGGTCATGGTGGAACCTGCTGCTGAGAGGGGAATTTTAGAAGGAAGTCAGTCCCCTGTCCTTGTTGACTGAGCAACTTTTATGGCTATCTGGCACTTGCTGCATGGTTGTTCAGCCCCTAAAGGACTTGATCACAGTAAAAACTTGATGATAAATTCATAATAGGTAATGAGCCAAATACTGTTCTAAGGATGTTTGTGAGGATGCCTGTGAGGTGCATCACTTATGGATTCAATAGTCCATAACCATATTGCACTGATTGTGCCTGCACTGGTATAATAATCTTAAACAAATTTTGGTGGGTAGGGGAAAAGTGGGCAAGACAGGGAGTAAAGGACATGATGCATCAGTCTATGTGCCAAATCCCCAGTCTTGCCAAAACAATTATTTTATGCTGTAGGTTAATACTCTTCAGGAACTGGAAACACTGTAAACATCCAGGTTTCAATTGTAGGAGACCAAAGTAAAGGAGCAGCATTAAAACTGATATATGAATTTTGTATTGTTTTCTACTTATAGTATTTAAACTACACTTATCTGAAACCAACTTCTCATTTTAAGGTTTGGGAATTATATACGTGAGTCAGCCTTTAGCTCTGAAACTTTTCAGTCCTTGACAACAAAGAGTTTGCAGCAGTAAGATAATCAGCTTCAGCAGTACCTCTGTACACACAAAGCGGGTCATGTCTATACAACAGCCATGTTTAAGAGGCCAATCAGTTGGATTAGTTGTTTTCCAAGAAGTCCAGGTGTGATAAGATCATAGTTTTGAAAGTGCTCCACATCTGCTATCTGTACTGAATTATTTCCTTCTCGTGGTAATGGTGCTGTAGTCAGTTACTAGTTCACTTGCACGAAATTATTTCATTGACATATAATTTGAACTCATATTGCTCTTCTAGGAACTCTCAAAGGATATTTATTTACAGACCACATTCACTGTCCCCTAGCCTGAGTGTACTGTTTGGATTGGGGCCTTAGACCTTGCAGTATCGAGCTAAATGTCAACAGCGGTTTAATAAATCCATACCGTGGGAATAGCCTGTAACCAAATGAGAGGCTGTGTGCAGTGGATATATATATCAGGATGTGTCTCCTAGTATTTTAACCAGCCTGACTCTTCCTAGTGCTAGTTTGATGGGTGACTGCAAGCAGGTCCACTCCTCTCAGCCTTTCTCCTCTTGGCTTTTACTCATAGACTCTTAGAATCAAACAGGTTGAAAAGGACCTTTAAGATCATCAAGTCCAACCGTAACCCCAGGACTGCCAAGATCACCACTAAACCATGTCACTAAGGGCAAACTGATCTACTCTCAGGACGTACCCTTATGATTGTCCCTCATGATTTGCACTCACAGCCACCCCTCATCTGCCCCCCACAGTGGCCCATACTGTATTGCTGCCACCCCTACCCCCCATGGCAGCACCTCACACCCCTGCTCTTCCCTCATTATCTCCTCTCATGGCCACCCCTCACATCTCATGGCTACCCTTGCTCTCCCCTCATGATGTCTCCTCATGGCTGCATCTCCTCTCCCTTCAAGATCTTCCCTTGTGACTACTCTTCCTCTCCCTTATGATTTCCCCTCATGGCCACCCCTTTTTTCCCCTCACAGTCTTCCCTCATGGCTGCCCCTCCTCTCCTGTCATGATCTCCCCTCACAACTGCCCTTGACACCTCATGGCCACCCCTCATCTCCGCTCATGATATTCCTCACGGCCCCCCTTTGAGACTGGTTCATGGAGTTTGCAGACCAGAAAGGTGTGGGGAGCAGTGGGTTCATGGTCAGCCCCATAGTGTGTCTGGAGATTCGGACTGCTGTGGCTGTGACGTGTGATGGGGCTCCTCTGCCTTATGCAGCTCCCAAGACCTGGGTGAACTCTTTTCCTGCTCATATAGACAAGCATGTCTTGCCTGGTGTTTTGGCAATGATACAGTAATCCAGAGAAGAAACCAGGAATGGGAGGAGGGCTTGGGCATGCTCGTGAAGCTGGAATACGAGGACCATCCAGGGAGTTGGTGGACACACTGCCAAACGAGGGATATTATACGGCAGGGACGCTGGTGAGGCTGTGCTTCCAATCCCTGCTGCTGACCTCCCCTGTGGTTTTATGACTGTGACTGAGGGTTCAATCCCTGTCGAACTGACAGTCCAGAGCGGCTGGTGCTGGGGCATTGGAAGACAGGCGCTGCTGGAGCCGGGGGCTTTGCCAAGATGGGGCTGGAACCCAAGTCTCAAAACCCCCGATGTTATCCTCTCCCTTTCCCTCCGTGTTTCTCTTTAACTGTTTCTGGAGGTTACAGACGCGATTTTTTCCGGCGGTTATCGTTTCACAACACACCAGGACGCGTCTCCCCAGTACCTTACCCCCGCGGCTCTCCCCACAGCGCTGCACACAACAAACGGCAGCCAGGAGGCCCGGGGGTTTCCGCTGCCGCTGGTTGTGTACCTGAGGCGCGGGCCGGAGGGAGGTTTTCTTGCCGGTGCCTCCGCAGGTGAGCGGGGACGGGACGGTCTCTGTGATCCAAGCAACGGAAGGCGCTTTGCTCTCCCCTCCGACCCTCACCGCGGCACCCGGGCCAGGACCGGCTGGGGCGGGGCGCGGCCA